>CANYBF011253183.1:0-12361 GCA_948192965.1 Dalechampia spathulata | reverse complement strand
GCACAACCACCATTAGGCTAGAGCGTGTCCCCATACGACGTCTATACGATGTATCCCTGACGGTACAGACACTGGTCTTCTTAGTAGGCTGCTGTTTGTGTCGTGGGAGCATGTCATCCTGGGTATGGGCCGGGTGTGACAAAACATATCCAATTCAATACAATAATATCAACCATCTATAATACATGTAGATGTTATCCATGTAACCATATTAATCTATTTAACATTTCATACAACAAAATATCATATAAAAAATATTACTCATTAGCTTCATGAAGAACCATTTCTCTAACTTCCCTATTAGGCTATATTATTTTCACACAATGTTATGTTCATGATTTATATCAATATTTGCTTTTCTTCATTCATCAATTCCAATCATATAGTAATCAACACATAGTTCATTTAAATAGACATAGAAGAAATCTCATAAATAGCATGTTACATATCTATGAGCGGAGCTCTACATGATGATGGATGGTTGGGGCCTACTTAGAGCAAAAGGATGGTCTTCTCGAAGGGCTCCCTTAAGGTATGACATGAACCCATGGTAAGGTCACATAGAATGAAATCTCCACCCGATGATTTCAGAAAATGGTCCAACCTACCCATAGCATGGGTGCTAAGTTAAACCCTTTAGAGATTGGGTTCGGGTGATAAAAATCTATTCATTTATAGTTATCAATTTTTATCATAGTAAGTGATTAACTATTCCTAGGCAAGTGAACAATATCCATAAGCATGAATATAATCATACAATACATAATATGATAGTAAATAAAGCAAAGCTATGCAGTAAAGTGATAAAATAATGACTCGCAAAAAAGGATAAGAGAGATAAAGGGAATACATGCAGAATATAACAAGCAATATATGTGAGGGGAGCAAAATAAAATAAAAGCCTATTTTATTACAACGAACCTTTGATGATACAAAATATGATATTAAGCAACATCTCCTTCACTCCACTCTAGAAAAGGCAGAATAGGGATCTTGGGTAATACGCGCCAAAATGCACGAATAAAACGCAAACAAATAATGTTAGGCAAAAAAGATAATTTTAGGACATAATTGACCTATTCAATACCACAAGATGACATGAATCAAAGATCAAGATCCATTGAATGTATCGATAACATCCATAAAAATATAATTAACACGAGTCAAATCATGAAGATATCATGAAAATATAAGCAAACTTTTGAAATCACACTTAGTAAGTCATTCAAGCTTGATTTACTTTTCAAGTCAATTCAATCATCCAAATAGCATGAAAATCAAATCAAATAACATTTAATTTAAAAAATCAATTTAGTAAATCAATTTGGAAAGAAAATCAATTTTTTGGTAAAAATTAATCACAAATAATAATTAGAAGATTCTAATATTATAAAGCTTCACTTAGAAATGAATTTAGTATTCAATTAAGTCTAATCATGTCAATTATAATAAAATCAAATCAAATTGACATTTAATTTGAGAAACTAATTTTTAGGCCAAAATTAATCAAATTGGAATAATGTATGATAAATCCAGATTATTAAGATCACTATGAGATCATAAATGTTGGTGGAAAGTTCAAATGGATCGAAAAATGATTAAAAATGATTGAAAAATTCAAGTTGCTACAAACCTAGAATAATACATGCATCACATAATGTCACACCCTCGTATGCACCTTAAATTCATACATGCGTATGTATTTTATGATTATGCTATAATGATGTGCAAGCATGGATTAATTATGTTAACTATAAAAGTATATATGTATGCATGTATTTCATGGTAAGAGAATACATGAAGTATAGAAAATGTTTAAAGTTATGAATATATGTATAAAGGTAAGGTACAAATATGATTTGTGCATGTTAGATGGTAATAAAATGAAAATGGACTTAAGGGTGATTATTAGTGAATTAAATATTCTTAAAGTGATAATGTGAATTATTATGTATGTACATACATTATTTATTTAGTTGAAAGGTGAATGATGGAAAGAGAAGATATATAGAAAAGTTGTAAGCATAAGAAAAATATATATGACATGTTTATGCTATGAGAATGCAAAAGGAGTGATTTGTGAATGATTGAGATGAGGAAAATATTATGAAATGATATAGAGGTGAAGCAATTCCATATGATATGGAATTTATAGAGAAAGAAATGAAAAGAAAGTGAGAAGATGGTTAAAGTGATGAAAATGTATATAAGATGCATTATGGATATGAATTCGACATGCTTATGTTGAATGCTTTTCATGAAGCTTAATGATAGAATTTATATGTGATATGTGATGTTTTAGCATGTTAGACATGTTATTATATGAGAAAGTATATGTTAAAATATGTAAATGGAAGTTTAAATGAATTTAGAATTTATTATAAGTTAAATAGTGATTAAGGACATAAATGTCATTTCATGAAAAAAGGGTAATTTTGGAAATTAATTTATGTATGGTATATATGTACATTCATATAATACATGACATGTAAGATGCTTATGTGAATATGATGTAAAAATGATGTAATAATAATTAATTAAAAGAAGAAGAATTTAAGTTTGATAAGCAAGCTTATCATATGTTGACAAGTGTCAACATATAATTTGTTCTTACTTTAATTTTGCATTAAATCAAATAAATATCAATTAAAAGGGAAATATGGGTAGTTGTAACATATTTCTTCATTCTCCAACTTGAAATACTCCTCTTCTCCTCTTCTTTTCCCCTTTTTCATTCCTTAAGTAGAGAAAACTACAATTTTAAGGTAAAATCATATGTAGAATTTTGTTTTTATGCTTTTTTTTAGTTCTATATGCTCTATGCATGTCTTCTTCTTCTTCTTCTTTTATAATTTCTTGGTTATTTAATGAAGAAGTGAGTTGATGAAGGGTTGGATATGATTATATGTAAATGGAAGAATTTTGATTGAATGATAAAGGATAAGGAAGTTAAGTTGTTGATTTGGTGTTATGTTGTAACTAGATAAGTTTTTATTATGGTATGTGAAATTTATATTAAACCCTAACTTGAGTAGATTGTAAATGATGATATAGTTGCTGTTTAAAGTGTTTATGAGATGTTGTTGGTGATAAAATATAGTAAAGATGATGAATATATGCATGGAAAGTAGAAAAAGGTGAAGTTATGTTAAAGTGCATACTTGCTACCCAAATTTGCACCTTTTTTATTTTGACTCCTATAATTTTGTAAAAGAATATAATCCATTAAATTATGTATAATTATGATGAAATATGGTGTTAGAATGGTGAAGATGAAGTTTAGATGCTTAAAGGAAGAGGTATGCATGATATATGCATGTGTTAGCTAAAATCGGACCTTAAAAGCAAAGTTAGGGGTTTACAGTAATTGCATTTTGACTACCTTAATGTTATCCAATAATTTTATGTAATATAAAATTAAGAAAAGGTTTTTAAGTCTAGTTTCCAATGGTACCAGACTTGTAAAATTCTGAAGTCATTTGCTTGGTCAAAACAATCATGTAATTAGAATTGTCACATTTGAGAAGGAATTAGGCAGGAAACTTTGGTATGCGGCCTTTTACAATTTGACAGTGATCGAGCATCAAAAGGTCATGTTTTATGCCCATAAACCACCCATTATAGCATAGTTTAATTGTTAGAATGGTTGACTTGTTTACATTTTGTATTTTGCAGATCAAAACAGTGAGTTTTAGGAAAATGTGCTTAAATGGGAGATTTTAGAGCTTGTTTGGATTTTGGAGTTTTGGAACATCGCTTACGGGCATAAGATTGGGTAAAATGACATGTCAGAGCTACATTTTGGAGAGCTGATGGAAGAAGAAGTTGAGTCGAACTCAAACTCCTGTGAGCTGAAAGTTGATAAGGCTTGCGGGCATAAGAGACACCAAAACGACAACACTTAACCAGTTTTGGAGATTGGACGAGGATGAGTTGTACTTAAACTTAATCTCTTAGAGTTGGATAAAAAAGTGTTTAGGAAAAATTCAAACTCTTTTATCTGAAGATTAGGATTATTAATTATTTATTTTTATTAGTTTAATTATTTTATTTTGCCTTCTATAAATAGGAGCATGTTCCTATGTAGAAGGGGTTCTAAACTTTTGGTTCTGAATATTTGTTCTAGTATTTTTAGTTTGTCTTTATTGTTCCTATGCAAGGCTAGGTGATTGTTTTTCCCAATTCAAAGTAATTCAAGTTATTTGTTAAATAATTATGTGAGATTTAAATGATCCTAATTCCATTGGTAAAGCACTATTATCTTTTAACTCTGAGTTGCATAAAACCATTGCTGTTCTTAGTGCATGTAAATAAGGCCTGTTGCATGTCTCTAAGTTCTAGCATATAGCTAAGCGGGTTGTTTGATACGGAAAAGTCACTCGACTTGCTGAAGTGGTAAAGCAAGATGCTATCCTTGTTACGGCATGCAGTAATACTTCTTAGTGCATGTAAATAAGGCCTGTTGCATGTCTCTAAGTTCTAGCATATAGCTAAGCGAGTTGTTTGATACGGAAAAGTCACTCAACTTGCTGAAGTGGTAAAGCAAGATGCTATTCTTGTTACGGTATGCAGTAGTACTTCTTGTGGGTTAGAGGATCTAGTTTGAACACGAGGGATGCTAGGTCACAACTGTTAACTAGAGTCAGGTCTTCCTAATTCCTAATGCAATTTTGGGATGACTTGTGAGAATCTATTTCCACCTTATCTATCCTGGGATTAGAGGTGTTTCATAGAGCTTGTTTCATGGCGTCTTACAATTAAGGAAAGATTAGGGCGTGCGAGACTTACTCGGTAAACTATAACCGGCTTAGTATCATTATTGCCTTTAGACTTTTAATGAATCAGTGATCATATTCAATTAATGAAAACTTGATGCTTTCGGTTGGGAGAATTACTTTTTACTGATTTTCTCTAATTTATTTCATTAGTTTCTTCATTTATTTTAATTACTTTCCAATTCACCTCATTTATTTTTAAACGCAAATAATTAAGTGAGTTGAAACCGTCTCTATAGGATTTGATCCTTACTTCCACTGCTACAAAATCATAATTCCAACATATGGTTTGTAAGGAATTAATTTGACGGAAGCGACAACTGATTAAATTTTGACGCCATTACAGGGGACAGTAACTAACATTTCCTTAATTCTTTATTTATAACTCAATCTTTTACAAGTAATCTTAGCTTTGATAAAGAAATCGAGAAAACTGTAAAAAGATTGAGAAAAGAGGCAAAACTTAGAAAATTAGTCTCGGTCTCGGAGAGTTCTTGTGCTAGTGATAACTCTAATAGCGAGAGCTATAACGAAGCTGCTTTGGCCATAAACAATGAACAGATTCTCAGATAAATGGCGCTGCGCCCATACACCAGTCCCCACTTTATATCATTTATAAGGACATAACAGGACCCCTTCAACATAAATCTGGACTTATACAACTACTGCTAACTTTTAGGGGCCTAGAGAATGAAGATCCATATAAACACTTGAAAGAATTTCATATTGTTTATACAGGGATGAAGCCACAAGGTGTAAACCTTGAACATATTAAACTTAGAACTTTTCCCTTTTCTCTTGCAGATGCTGCTAAAGATTGGCTCTACTACGTGCCCTCAGGAACTGTGACAACATGGAATGAGATGGCCAGATTATTTCTGGATAAATTTTTCCCAGCCAAAAGAGCTGCCAAAATCAGGCAAGATATATGTTCCATTCAACAGAAAGACATAGAGAATCTTCATGACTATTGGGAACGTTTCAAAAGGATGTGTGCATTGTGCCCACAACAAGGGATCACAGAGTAGAACCTGATATAATACTTTTATGAGGGATTATTACCAATAAAAAGAAAGGTGATGGATACTGCAAGTGGAGGAGCTATAGTGAACAAGACACCTCAGGAAGCTCATAATCTAGTTGACATAATGGCTACTAATGCCCAATCTTTTAGCACTAAAAGAGAACAACCTAGAAAGATCTATGAGGTAAATATTTCCAGCCTTGAAAATCAAATTAAATAGCTCACATCTGTTGTGCAGGAACTTACGACCAATATGAAACTAGCAAGAGCTTGTAGAATCTATACCCAAGCAGATCATGTGACTGATCAATGTCCCTCAGTTCAAGAGGAGGCGAGACCATCCCAACCTACGTTATGGCGACCAACAATCAAAGTTTTAGCAGAAATCGAACCAATAAAAGCCTCTAGGTATGTCTCTAGAAGATGTTGTGAAAAATTTAACAACTAATGTTCATGCTTTTCAATAAGATGTTCAGTAATTCCAGCAAACTATGGCTTAAAATCAGCAAAATACAGACACTAGGATAAAGAATATAGAAAATCAAATGTCTCAAATGGCTACATTTTTTAGTAGAATTGAATCACAAGGAAAACTTCCATCACAGGCAGAAGTTAACCCCAGAGAGAGTGTCAATGTTGTGACACTGAGGAGTGGCCAAATACTTCCTGAAGCAGTTAGAAAAAAGCCAAAAGCTCATGAGGAGAAGGAGCTTGAAATTGACGGTAGCAAGGAAGGAAAGAAAGGAGAGTAAGAGGAGAAAGCGAAAGAGCATGAGAAGGCAATCCAGCCTGTGATTAGTCATTGCCTATTTCCTGAGCGATTGGAAAAGTCCAAACAAGAAAAGGAGCATGAGGAAATTCTAGAGACCTTCCGTATGGTTCAGGTCAATATTCCGTTGCTTGAGGCCATAAGATAGGTACCCATGTATGCCAAATTTCTCAAAGACTTGTGCACCAATAAACGTAAATTAATTGGCTTTCAATAGGTGAATATGAGTGAAACTGTTTTGGCAATAATTCAGAGGAAAGTGCTACCAAAATGCAAAGATAAGGGAGTTTTCATAATCCCTATAATGATTAGTGATATGGGCATAAGACATGCCATGTGCAATTTAGGAGCCTTAATGAACATTATGCCTACAAGTGTGTATGAATCTTTGAATGTAGGTCCATTGAAGGAGACAGGAGTTATGATTCAATTGGAAGACATGTCAACCATATATCCAATCAGTGTTTTGGAAGATGTGCTTGTGAAAGTTAACGAATTAATTTTTCCTGCAGATTTTTATGTCGTGCAGATGGATAGCAAAACTTCCCTAAAGTCATCCAATCTCTTATTAGGAAGACCTTTCCTGACAACCACTCAAACAAAGATTGATGTTCATGAAGGGACATTGACCAATGGAATTTGATGAAGAGGTGATAAAATTCAACATGTATGATGCTATGAAGTACCCTCTAGAAGTCTTCAATGCCTATGCTGTGGGCATAACTGAGCCATATGCACAGCAAGTATTTAAATTATATGGAGAAGACAAACTTAGAATAGCACTCAATAATGCCGAAAAATATAAGGAGATGCTATCTTTGAAAGATGAAGTGATGCATGCCATTGAAGAATTGAATGGAGAGCTTAAGATTGAATGAAATTTTGATTTGAATCATCCTTACACTAAATTGATTCATTCAACCTTGCAGGCACCCGAATTGGAGCTTAAGCCACTGCCAAGCCATTTGAAGTATATCTTCTTTGGGAAAGGAGAGATACTGCCCGTGATCATCTCCAACAAATTAAGTAAAGAAGAGGAGAACTCCTTGGTTGGAGTTCTTAAAAACTTCAAGGAAGCAATTGGCTGGACCACAGCTGACATTAAGGGCATAAGCCCATCCACATGCATGCACAGAATTTTGCTAGAGCCTGATGAAAAGCCAGTTCGAGATGCCCAACGTAGACTAAACCTAGCCATGATGGAGGTAGTGAAGAAAGAGATCCAGTGCATGTTATGCCCAAAAAGATAGGCATAACAGTAATCCATAATGAGGAAGGAGAAATGGTTCCCACTCGTGTCCAAAATGGGTGGAGGGTTTGTATTAACTACAGGAAATTAAATTCAGCAACTCGTAAAGATCACTTTCCCCTACCTTTTATTGACTATATGTTGGAACGTTTGGCAGGTCGGACTCACTAGTGTTGCCTTGAAGGTTACATGGGTTTCTACTAAATACCCGTTGCTCAAGAAGACCAGGAAAAGATGACCTTCACATGTCCATTTAGAACCTTCGCGTTCAACAGGATGCCATTCAGGCTGTGTAATGCCCTCGTAACCTTCCAACGTTGTATGGTAAGCATTGTTTCAGATTTTATGGAAAACATTATTGAGGTATTCATGGATGATTTTACTATTTATGGTAATTCATTTAATGAATGTTTAGATAATTTATGCCTCCAGAATGCTAGCTGATGCCCAGCTTAATTATTCCATGACAGAGAAAGAGTTTTATGCTGTAGTGTTTGCATTAGAGAAATTGTGGTCATATTTATTGGGAACTAAAGTGCTAATTTTTTCTGATCATGCAGCCTTGAAATATTTGCTGAAAAAGAAGGAGGCCAAACCATGTTTAATCTGATGGATCCTTCTACTTCAATAATTTGACTTGGAGTTACGAGATAAGAAAGGATGTGAGAATTTGGTTGCAGATAACTTGAGCAGATTGCCCAACATTGAACTTGATGATTTCTTTAATGAATTCCCAAATGAGATTGCTTTAAGTGTAATTGCGAAATCACCTTGGTATGTTAACATTGTCAATTTTTTATGTACCAAGTGACTTCCCGATGAACTTACAAGGCATGAGAATGACATGATTAGGAACCAGGCGAAGCATTATATTTGAGATGATCCGTATCTATGGAGACATTATGTTGACCAGGTGATTCAAAGATGCATACCTGAGAATGAAATCCAGTCCATTTTACACTTCTGCCACAATAGTGCTTGTGGAGGACATTATGGGCATAAAAAGACAGCCGTGAAAATTCTAGAATGTGGGCTATATTGGCCTACCTTGTATCATGATGCCTATCAGTTCTATAAATAATGTGTAAAATGCTAGAAATTTAGAAGTTTGGGAAGAAGACATGAGATGCCTAAAAAAGGAATCCTTATTTTTGAAATTTTTGACGTTTGGGGTATGGATTTTATGGGACCCTTCTTACCTTTGTTTGGGAACATTTACATTTTGGTGTTGGTAGATTATGTTTCGAAATGGGTTGAAGCCAAGGCTACAAAATCAAATGATGCCAAAATTATGGTGAGCTTTATTAAATCCAATGTGTTTAGCAGGTTTGGAGTTCCTAAAGCATTCATTAGTGATCAAGGGACTCACTTTTGCAATAAAGAAGTAGCTGCCTTATTTCAAAAATATGGTGTTAATCATTATATGACCACAGCATATCATTCGCAAGGGAATGGTCAGGTTGAAGTTACAAATAGAGAGATCAAATCCATTCTTAAAAAGACAGTCAGCCCCAATAGGAGAGACTAGAGCAAGCGACTGGATGATGCCTTATGAGCATACTGGACGACATATAAGACCCCATTAAGAATGTCACCCTTTCAGCTTGTGTATGGGAAATTGTGTCATATGCCCGTAGAGCTTGAGCATCATACATACTGGGCAGTGAAACAATCTAACATGTCTTTGGATGATGCAAGAGTCCATAAGAAATTACAATTGCAGGAATTGGAAGAGATACAGACCAATGCTTATGACCATATGGGGAGCTACAACGATAAGGCACAGAAGATCCATGATAAAAAGATTTAGCACAAAGAATTTCATGTAGGGAAGAAGGTGTTACTCTATAATTCTAGATTGAATTTATTTCTAGGGAAGCTGAGAACGAAATGGATAGGACCTTTCATGGTTCAAAAGATTTTTCCCCATGATGCAGTCAAAATTTGGAGCCTTGATTTGAAAAAGCAGTTTAAGGTTAATGGCCATCGTCTCAAGCCATTCTATGAAAGATTTGACACTCGTTCAACATGTGAGATCATGTTGACATCACCTACAGACACGTAGAATGAGTAGGCAGTTGAGGTGGGACTTTAAAAACTAGAACTAATATTTTCTATTTTTAGGATGCGTGCTATGCCCATAAGGCATCTTGCCAGTTTTCATTTGTTTGTTTTACATTTTTCTCTTATTGCGTTATGCCCATAAGGTGTTTTGTAAACTTTTATTTTATTTTATTTTATTTCTTTTTATGTTTTTAATATGTGTTATCCCCATAAAGCATTTCATAAGTAGTAATTTGTTTCTTTTTAGTTACTTCAGTTAAAAGGAGTTTTACTTTTCACTTAGGGGATAATTTCATGGATGGGTTTTTATAGATTTTTTTTGGTTTGGTGGGAAAATAGAATTTGACTTAAAATAAAAGTAGGAAACTTAATAGTTTCGGGCATTAGGGATTTTACTTCACTTAAAACTCTTTCCCTCTTCTATGTCTGTCGAGTACACTCTTCCCATATTTAACCTAATTTCAATTTCTTTTCTTTCCCCATTTTCAGCTCACAATTTCTTTCCACCATGGTGAACACAAGAGCCGCTTCATCTGGCAGTGGATCCAAGTCCAAGAAACAAAGAGGTGGTAAAGACTCAATTGAAGTGGAGGATGACACGCCACCCATGAAGAGACCAAATCCATTCACGCCACCGCCCAAGCCCACCATGGACACCAAAGTCACCGATCTTAAGGTTTATATCGGAAGAAACCCACCAGCTACACGTCAATTTCAGAAATCATAGCTACCACCCAAAGTGGTAGATGATGGCACTGATGCTTTGGGCGAAAAACTTATTAAAGCCATGACCACAGAGTTGGAAGCACATCAAGAAGATGAGAGAGACAAAGAGTCCAGCAGTCCAGCAAAGAAACAGTCGACAAGGCCAGACGAATAAAAGTTGGTAAAGAACCCAAAAGTGAAATCAAAAGAGCTGCTACTATAACATTTGAGGATGTTATACCCATAAGAGCCAGAGTGAAAAGATTAAGAGGAACTCTTCCCCCTCCTCTGTCCAAGCTTAATGGGAACTTAAAATTCTCTAAAGAAGATAAAGAGATGTTTGTCAAAGTTGTGAACTTGAGAGTGGCATAAGGTAAATCGCTCGACCCTTCTGACATTGAGAAGTTGCAGCTACCGGTGTTCGAACACATCAATGGGACAGTGTAGGAGAGGTATTTCTAGATCAGATGCCCAATATTTTATAAGCTTGTCTATGAGTTCTATAACACATACAAATTGGACAAGGAAAAGCTTATCGGATTGGATAGCTCTGAAGTCTTACAATTTTGGCTAATGGGTAAATCATTTTCCTTCTTAATCAATGAATTTAATCTGATAATGGGATTGATTGATGAAGTTATAGATGACTACATTGAGGGATATTGCAATTTACCAGCAGAGTTTGATGCCGACACCCTTTGGGAAGATTATGCCCCTGCCTCAACTAAGAGATACGATCCAGCATCTGCCAAGGACAACTACCGATTTGATAGTTCTTTGACCTATCTGCACCGTCTGATTGCATACAGCCTGTCTTGTCGCAATGATTCACCTGGTATTATAGCTAGAGTGGATTGGTTCTTGCCGAATTGCATTGTGCATAAAAAGCTAGTCAACCTTGGTTGTTTTATCACTGCCTAGTTTAGAGCTATTGTCACCAGTTCTAAAAGGCTTATCCTTGGATATCTCATCATTCATCTTGCCATCTAGCTATAGGTATTTGATCCTGCCACCACAATCTTCATAAGGCAGTTGATTTGGTGCCTTTGGATGTGTTACACCCACTTTTAGGACCCTAGTAGTTTGTATGTATGTGTACGATTGCTAGGGTGTATGTACAGATGCATGTATGTAATTGATATGATGTTGTTTATATGAGAATGCATGTTTATGGTAATGTGATGTATGTGTTCTATGGTTTAGACGTTGAGTTGTGAGGGTGTTGCCGCCTTATTGTGATTTCTTGAAGGTGTGAGGGGCAACTTTTGTGTTGAGAGTGTTGTAAGTGAGTGTTAGAAGTGCTATTGTTTGACAGGTGGGTTAGATGTGCTAGTTTGGGGTAAGGGAAGAGCAGTAAGGGAATTTTGAGAGGGGTACGGGCGTACGGATTTTCGTATGGGCGTACCAAACAGGGCAGATGAAGGGGTTTTAGTTCCTGGAGGTCGTACGGGCGTACCGAAGGGCGGTACGGCTGAACGTGAGCTCGCAGGAATTTTGGTTTATCAGTAAAATTGAGCACGTACGGGCGTACCAAATGGGGGTACGGGCGTACCGTTGCTCGCAGGAGTTGTGTCCATCAGAAGCCTTATTTCGGTACGGGCGTACCATGGTCCGTACGACCGTACGCGACTTATTTTAATAAGTCAAACAGATAGATATGAAGGTTTTCCTTAGGTTTTTATTACCTTCTTCTTTCCTAAACCCTTCCACACACTTAATTATATTTCTTAAGTCCTAGGGAAAGTGTGAGAGCTAGAAGTTACCATTAGAGGCCG
>CANYBF011253130.1:0-39213 GCA_948192965.1 Dalechampia spathulata | reverse complement strand
ATTGTTGCCTAAATCGGTCTAATAAGATTGAAAATTTTAAATTTATATTTTTATTCTATAAATCATATTAGATATTTATTTAAAGGATACAAATATTATTTTAGAGATTATTTAATTATTTAATTTCTTATTTTTGATCTCCATAAATCAAAACATTATTTATATTTATTAATTATTAAATTTTATTTACACTTAAATACTATTAATTTATCATTAATTAATGATAAATTAGTAGTATTTATCTTTAAATTAAATTTAATAATTAATAAATTAAATAAAATTAATAATTTATTAGCTATTAAATTTTATTCAAAGTTAAAAACTACTAATTTTATTCAAATATAAGTAGTATTTATCTTTAAATTAAATTTAATAATTAATACATTAAATAAAATTAATAATTTATTAGCTATTAAATTTTATTCAAAGTTAAAAACTACTAATTTTATTCAAATATAAATACTATTTATTTTATTTTTATTTGTTAAAAATCATATTTATCTTTAAATTTATCTTTAAATTATCAAAATTAAAGGGGAGGGGTAGACTTGTATTTTCACTTCCCCCTTCCCACTTTTAATATGTATATGATTATATAAAAACTAATTTCTTATACATAAGGTTTAAAAAATTGGATAAAAATGAAAAATTAAAAAAAATGTATTTTTAACCAAAATCTGGTAATGTTAACTTTCAAAAACATAAACTCAAAACTAAAGGATTTTCATAACTATCCCTGTATTTTTCAATTTTATTCTTAACTTTAAAACTTTATTAATATATTTTAACATTATTTTGAATTATTTCAATTTTGTCCGATGATAGAAAATTTTATACCTTATCCGAGCTTTGATTAAAAATGATATTTTTATAGCCTTAAATTAATTAAATGATATTCTCCAATAAAATCAGGATGAAAGTTATTGACCACTAAAATGGGTTAAGAGAATAAAATTGAAAAAGTAAAAAAAAAATCAATTAATTTTCTTTTAAAATTAATATTAAAAATAAATTATGAAATTAAAAAGAGAAAATATGAATGAATAATAGATGAAAAATTATTTTAAATTCTGAACAATGTCTCACAATTCCTTACTAAAACATGTAGATAATTTTTAATTTATTTTCTGACATAATCCATGATAGGAGATGAAAATTGTAAATTAATTTACACCAGGTCTAAGAACACAAGCAGCTCCATCAACGGAGAGATTGATTCCACTGATAAATCTAGACTCATCAATTGCAAGGTATAAAGCTGCTTCAGCTACATCATTGACTTCCACCTTGACATCTTTCAGGCATGCCATTCTTCTTTTTTTTTTTTTTTTTTTTTTTTGATAATCCAGGTGTCGGTGCTTGCGTTCCCCTAATCCTGGAACCTATGACACAACCCCCAAGGACCATAGACGGGTAAATCCGATCTGATCTCAGTCAACAAGTGCGTATTGGCTCCCGACGTAAAGTCCAGCAGGGCTTACAAACCTTGTTGCTGCTTCCCTCCCCTAAGGACTTACAAACCAAGTTGCTCCCCCCACCACTCGAACCCGCAACCTAGTACCATCCGTTCCAAATCCTTAGAAGCTATGGCCTGAGTTTCCTCCGTGTCTATGCCGATTCCTTTTACCAGCGGAGTTGGTATGAAAGTAGGTGAAATACAATTCACTCTGATCCCATGTTTCCCTAATTCCACAGCTAAATTCTTAGTCAATCCAACAACGGCATGCTTGGAAGCTGTGTAAGAATAAGCTCCACCAGCAGCAATTGAAGCAAGGCTTGCTGTAAATAGAATACAGCCTTTCTTTTCTGGAATCATTACCCTTGATGCATGTTTGGCTCCCAAGAATCCCCCGTAAACATTCACGCCCATAACTTTTCTGAATCCTGCATGATCAATTTGTGATATGCTGACATCAAGCACGCCTCCTATTCCTGCATTGTTGAACATTATGTCAAGCTTGCCGTGCAACCAAACTGCGGTGTTGACGGCGTTTTCAACGTCGGATTCGTCAGTAACATCACAGTGAACGTAAGTAACTGGTTGTCCGAATTCTGACTGGATTTTGGCAGCTACGGATTGACCCAATTCAGATTGGATATCAGCAATCAAAACCTTGGCACCATTTTTGGCAAAGTGTCTGGCTGTGCACTCGCCTATGCCACTAGCACCTCCTGTTATCAAGGCTACTTTGCCTTCCAACCTGGATAACAGATGTTTCACAAAAGATGAAGGGCAGATTCATTACACTATTACAGTGAGGAAGATTCCATTTGCTTACCTCTTGGCAACAGCAACTCCTGACGAAGGATTCTCCATTGTTTCCTCTTTATTTTTAGATTTAAACAAACTAAGAAAATGAATGGTGATAACTGGGAGGCAGCGGGTAATATATAAGGGAGTTAGATGGAAGAGAGTGAACTTCAAACAATGGAAAAATGGCTCGGAAAAGAACATTATCGGTGGGTGACAAAATTCGAGGACGTTCTTTCATGGCACATTGGAATATGGATCATGGACAAATGAACACAAATCATCATATTATATCTTACATCATAAACTAGATTCATATAAGAAATTCTTATTTATATAAGAACTTTTCATTTATATACATGAAGGATCTAAAGAAGTAAATAATGTAATTATTAAAATTATTTTTTGGCCTAAACATTCTAGATTCTGGGTAATGATGGTATAACTCTATTCTGACATGGTTTATTCATATATAAACATGCGGTTGAGAAAGATTGCTGCCCACTATATCATAAACTTAATGGAGAAGGAGATGACAAAATGGATCTGTGAGCTCATAAATCATATAATAAAACAATTGCTTCATGCAAAGTACATTATGCAACATAGTAATTTAATTATATAATGGTATTTATGAAATAAAAGGGAAAATAAAATTATATAAATAATTATCGATTCAAGCTTATATTTCAGTTTTAATGATTAATAAAATTAATAAATTTGTTAATGAGTTTGTAAATTATTATTTGCAGATTTTTATTTGAATTTTTCAAAGAAAATTTTTTGAATAAATAAATGATTGTTGCATTTATGAGATTTATTATGAATACTTTTTGAAAATTGCATTAAGCAAAACGGGAAGAGTTGATTTTTCATTATTTGATTTATTTATTAATTAATCTCTCAAGATTTATATTTATATTTATATTTATTTTGGATATTATAATTCTGGATATAATTTTTTTTATTTCATGAAAATTATATTATGTTATTAATTTTGGATATTTATCAAGTGTATGGAAGGTTTAGTGTTTGAAGTTGAATATTTTTCTAATCCTGTCTTAAGCTATTTATGCGCAAATTTATTTATTTTTCCTAAGGAGATTACATGCATTTAAGATTCTCAAAACAAGAAAGGAGAGAATAGAGATTTTACATGTGAAAGAGTTGATTTCAAATAAAGCCAATCATAAAATTACACCTAATGTTTAGTAGACTTCAATCAAAGATGATATGGTGAAATTAGTTTTTTGCATTCAAAGAATAATATTATTTCTATTTTTTTTATGGAAGAAAAAGACTATTTATTAAAGTTCAAAATAGCACATCATTTGTCCAAGAAATGATAGTTTATAAAAGAATAATGAAGATTTTTAGATCAAGATTTGAAGAATAAGTTGTTATTATTAAGGTATTTAGTTTTATTGTTAAGAAATTTCAGAAAATTACCTTATGAAAGCTCTAAAATAAACTATCTTCAAGTTAAAATGTTGTACTTATTAAAATGAAAGTTTTTTCTAAAAATAATTTCCTTCATTTAAATAAGTCTTTGAAAATCAAAATTTTATATAATGAATAACCAAAATGAATATTAGCTATTTTTTATCAAGTTTTTTTTGAAAAGATGACTTATTTATACCCATATTTTATTAGTTTATAATGACTATTTTTTGAAGTATAAATACATGATCATTTGAATTATTTTAGACATAATAATACAAGCAAACATTGGTATGTTTAAAACATTTTAAAAGAGTTTTATGTTAAATATTCACTCTCAATATTTCATAATTTATTTTTATTGAATTTTGAGCGAGAATTTTATAAAATAATATATCTTTTGAAAAGATTGCAAACATCTTTTATTGATTTTTTGAAAAGTGATAATAAATCATTTGGAAGAGGTTTGAAGTGAAATTTTGAAAACTTGAGATTGTAAGTGAGCTTATAAAAACTTAGAAGTTGCAAGTATTTTAAGTTAGTATTGAAAATTTGTTGTATTGAGATTTATTTTAACAAAATCTCAAATTTCATTTTAATACTTTCTTTATTTATGTGATCTTTAGCTTACTATTTTTAATCAATTGTGTTTAATGTTTTTCAAAAACTTATTCAACTATTTGTAAAATGATATTTTGATGAATACCTTGATTGATTTATTATTTTTCTAAAGTATGAATTTTTGAAACATTATTTTATGATTTTTGAATTAATTTATTTCCTTAATTTTCAAATCAACAAAATTAACTTGCTATTTTCACTGGACTCATGAATTTGTTTTAATTATTTAAATTCATTTTAAATTCATTTTAAAATCAATTTATCTCATCTTAATTACTACTTTGAGAATTATTGGTAAAAATTATATTTACTCCATCTTTTATTTATGAATATCACTTTGTAATTAAAGTATTATTCATATAATTTATTTAAAAATGGATGAGTTTTGTAAATATAATAATTGGTACATAGTAATTATTCGACTGTTAAAACTCAAAGTATTCATGAACTTTTCATTAATTGATAACCTTTTCAACTCCTATCAGGGGTTAATAAAATTAAATTGAATTAAGTTGATTATACATTTTAAAATTAAAAAAATTAGCATAAAAATTGAATTCAAGAAGAAAATAAATTGAAAAATAAATCAATTTAACGTAATTTAATTGAGATTTTAAACTAAAAGTTTTGATAAATCAAATTGCTATCATAAGATGTCATTTTTCTGGGGGTTATTCAACGGTCTACAAAATGAGACATATATTTGGATCATTCAACGCTGTTACTTAACATCCCAACCTTGGCATATAATAATCTATCTAAAATAATGACAAAACCATGTATTGATTTCATGATAGATTATTGATTTTATCTTTAAATATATTTTTTGATTTTAAAACTTTATTAATATATTTTAACGTTGTTTTGGATTATTTAAAATTTATTTTATGGTAAAAAAAATTTATATTCTATCCGGGTTTTAATTAAGAATAATATTTTTGTTGACTTGAATTAATTAAATAATATACTCCAATGAAACCGAGATGAGAATTATTGACTACTGAACAAGATTAAGATATTAAAATTAATTTTCTTTTGAAATTAATATTAAAATTAAATTATAAAATCAATAACGAAAAAAATATGAATAAATAATATATGGAATAGCAATAACAATTTTTTAAAATTCTTAATTCATTATTAAAATATGTAGATAATTTTTAAATTTATTTTCTGTCATAATCCATGATAGGAGATGAAAAAGATAAACTAGTTTACACTAGCTCTAGCAACGCTAGCAGCTCCATCAACAGAGAGATTGATTCCACTGATAAATCTAGACTCATCACTTGCCAGGTATAAAGCTGCTTCAGCTATATCGATAGCTTCCACCTTAACATCTTTCAGGCAAGCCATTCTTGACGCTATGGCATGAACTTGCTCCGTTTCTAAGCCGATTCCTTTAGTTACCAGCGGAGTTGGTATGATAGTGGGTGAAATACAATTCACTCTGATCCCATGTTTCCCTAATTCCACAGCTAAATTCTTAGTCAATCCAACAACGGCATACTTGGAAGCTGTGTAAGAATAAGCTCCACCAGCAGCAATTGCAACAAGACTTGCTGTAAATAGAATACAGCCCTTCTTTTCAGGAATCATTACCCTTGATGCATGTTTGGCTCCCAAGAATCCCCCATAAACATTCACGTCCATAACTTTCCTGAATGCTCCATGATCAATTTGTGATATGCTGACATCAAGCACGCCTCCTATTCCTGCATTGTTGAACATTATGTCAAGTTTGCCGTGCAACGAAACTGCGGTGTTGACGGCTTTTTCAACGTCGGATTCATTAGTAACATCGCAGTGAACGTAAGTAACTGGTTGTCCGAATTCTGACTGGATTTTGGCAGCTACGGATTGACCCAATTCAGATTGGACATCAGCAATCAAAACCTTGGCACCATTTTTGGCAAAGTGTCTGGCTGTGCACTCGCCTATGCCACTGGCACCTCCCGTTATCAAGGCTACTTTGCCTTCTAATCTGCATAACAAATGTTTAGCAAGAAATGAGAGACAGATTCAGTAAACTATTACAGTGAGGAAGACTCCATTTGCTTACCTCTTGGCAAGAGCAACTCCGGGCGAAGGATTCTCCATTCGTTTCCGGTTGTTTTTGTAGATTTAAACAAGCTAAGAAGATGAATGATGATAACTGGGAGGCAGCGGGTAATATATAAGGGAGTTAGATGAGAGTGAACGCTTCAAACAATGGAAAAATGGCTCCCTGCATGGCACATAGCATTATGAACGATGCGTAGATTTACGTTAAATTTGAAATATTTATTAATTATTATTTACATATTAATAATCCATATTAATTAATATAAATTAATCAAAGATCATCAAACTAACAATATGATTATTAAAATTAATTTTAAATCTAACGAACTAAACATTTGAGATTCTGGGTACTGATGGTATAAGTATTTTGACATGGTTTATATATATATAAACATGCATGCACCGGCGGTAGAGAAAGATTGCCGCCCACTATATCATAAACTTAATGGAGAAGGAGATGACAAAATGGATTTGCGAGCTCATAGATTATATAAATAATTAACTCATAGAAACTATATTTATTCCATCTTTTATTTATGAATATCACTTTGTAATTAAAGTTTTATTCATTTAATTTCTTTACAGATTTGATTAAAATGGATGAATTTTTTTAAATATAATAATTAAATTTATATTAATTATTTGCCTCTTAAAACTTGAAATATTTATGAGCCTATTAGGGGTTAATAAAATTAATAAGAATTCAAATACCAAATTAAATCAATTTAATTAAATTAATTTTTAAAAATAAAAAATAAACAATAAAAAATAATTGAAATTAAATTTTAAAAATTAAATTAAATTAATTTGATTGAAATTTTAAATTAAAAATTTTAATAAAAAATGAACTGGAGTCACCATGTCATGACTTTATGAATCATTTTTTATTGTTTTCTGGAGGCCAGTCAACGATCTACGAAGCGAGTCATATGTTTTGACCATTCAACTCCGTTACTTAACATCCCAAACTTGGCATATAATAATCTATCTAAAATAATGACATCACCATGCATTTTATTTACTTTAAAATATTTATAAATTTTCATAAAAATAATAAAATTTTAAATATATATAATATTTCATAAAATATATAAATTGTATCATTAATTTTATAAAATAAATAATAGGAATAATTACAAAAGTATCTAAATTTTAACTTTATATTTTTAAAAATATCAGTTAAAAAACTTTTTTTTATATATTTATCAAATTTTGATTAAAAATACATTTTTTATAGTTGATTTTTTAAATTTTACTCATTTTTTTCTTTTTCTCATCAATTTTTCATATTATTTTTTTCTTCTCATTTTTTTTATCTTATCATTTCTTCTTCTTTTTTCTTTCTGTTATTTTTCCTCTCTCTTCTTCTTTGCTAATCTTCTTTTTCTTTCTTAATTTTTATCTTCTTTTATAACCCTATTATTCTTCTTCTTTCCTAATCTTCTCTATCTTTTTTCTTTCTTCTTCTTTCTTAATCTTCATCTCTTTTATAACCTTTTTATTCTTTTTCTTTCCTAATCTTCCTTTTCTTTTTTCTTTTTTCTTCTTTCCTAATCTTCTTCTTCTTTCTATCTTCTTGAAAATCACTATTTACAGCTTCAAAATGAAATTTATTTAGTAATCAATTAGATGTGATTCAACTTGATTGAGTATTTTTTATAATTTTTAGTTAGTTAATTATGCAATATAGTAATTTAATTAGAAAATGATACTTATTAAAGAAAAATGAAAAATGAAAAATATATAAATAATTAACTCATCGAAGCTATATTTATTCCATCTTTTATTTATGAATATCACTTTGTAATTAAAGTATTATTCATTTAATTTATTTACAGATTTTGATTGAAATGGATGAATTTTTTAAAATATAATAATTGAATTTATATTAATTATTTGACTCTTAAATCTTGAAATATTTATGAGCCTATTACTATTAGGGGTTAATAAAATTAATAAGAATTTAAATACTAAATTAAATCAATTCAATTCAATTCAATTTTTAAAATTTAAAATAAAAATAAAAATCAAATTGAAAATGAAAATAAAAATAAATTTTAAAAACTAAGTTAAATTAATTTGATTGAAATTTTAAATTAAAAATTTCAATAAAAAATGAACTGGAGTCGAATAAAAGACTAAAATAATATAGTATTGAAAAGTATTTCCCAATCTAATGCAAATAGAAAATAATTTTCTTGAATATTATGATATTTTTGTGTAATTTTTTAAAATTAAATTTACATTGAAATCAGCTGTTAGATTGGTAATTTCAGTTGCGAAATTTTCAACTTAAATCACTAGTTTAACAAGCGATTTCAGTGTTGCTAGCCAGTCCCATACAAATCAATATCAACTGAAATCACATGTCAGGCAAGTGATTTTTAATACAAATTTAATTAAATAAGAATAACATAATGGAGAGTGATAAGAAAATATTGGTGAAGGTTGAAGGTAGAAGAAGAAGGAGGAGGTAAGTTATTTAGGTTTTTGGTTTGTGTCGTGGTTGTTTAGGGTTTTGGGTAATAATGTTTAGTAAATTCATTTTATTGTTATTTGTAATTGTTTGGTAAGGTGGATAAAATTTTAAGTATTTTTATATTTAAATTTAGAAGGTAATGAATTTTATAATTAAAATTTAGTATGTGATAATTAAATTTAATTTTTAATGAATATATTATTTTATGTAAAATATAATGTGTTCGAATTTTATATTATATTTGATATATTATTTATATTATATTTATAATTGAACTGAATTGGTATAAATTAATATGTAATTAAATGTTGTTGTAAAAAAAATTTATAGTATTTTATTTTTAAATTTAACATTGTATTAGATGAAGTTATAAAATTATTTGAGTTATGATAAATTTTAAGTATTTATTTATTTAGGGTATTTTAAGTATTTATTTATTTAAGGTTTAGGAAATTATGATTCATTTTAGGACGCATAATTTGGTAAAAATAATTTATGTGAAATTATTTTTGAGTAGTTAATTAGTTGTATTTGGCTATATAATTTGAATATGCATAAGTTATACATTTATGTGATTAAAAATTTGATATTAATTGTTATGAAAATTTATGTGAAATTATAGTAATTGTTATAAATAGCAATTAATTGTAATGTGTTTAGAATTTTTAATTGTTGTAGATTATTTAAATTGAAATATGGAGGGCAATGAAAGATATAGAAGAAATTGGATTTTACCACAATTTAATAATGATTATTGTGAAGAATGATATAATGATTGTAGAGAATATTATGCAGGGCTATGACATGAATGAGCCTTTTGATTGGAAGATGGAAATTCACTTGTTATAGATTTAAGATCCTTACAAGCATCAATTATTCATCATTGATCATTAGAAATGTCTGAACATAATATATTTGATTATGAAAGGATATTGAATCAAATACATAAGAAAACTAATAAGATGCTTTTATGTAGATGTCAATATTATTTATTGAAGTTAGCTCGTGGTCAAGCTTTATCTATGAAAAGGAATTTATCATTTGTTTAAGAAAATGATGTATTAAGTTTTAATATGTATCTTTCAGATGATTGAATAATGAAGAGTATAAAGATGATATGAAAATATGTAATTTGCCTAAATCAAACTAGCACACGTAGGAGACGCCAACTTTTGGAAGGCAGTCATTTAATGATCACATAATGGAAGATTTTATCCTTATTTCACCACCAAAGACTTCATTTAGTTACAATCAAACATTTTGTGGAACTTTTACAAACATGGTAGGTCCATCATCATTGACTCTTCCAACTGATTTTACGTTTTATATACAAGATAATGCAAGACCTAGTTCTTTATTTCATCAACATAATTCTCCTCCAATATCAAATCAATAACACTTTCAACCCTCTTTTCATCATCAAATCCCCTAAACCTTTTTCCCACAATTCATAGACATGTCACATTTCTTTACATCATCTGAAGTTTATCCGGTTACACTTGCATCAAATGTGATGCTAGCATTTCCCATTAATTGAAGTCAATTTGAAGATTTTTATAATACATTAGTTAATACTTTTCTCTCTTCATCATCCATACCTTCTCATAGTCTACAATTTGATCTAAATATTATTACAAGTGATCCAAATTATGATGATGTAAATAAAAATTTATCATCATAAAATCAAAACGAAGAAATTCCTCAAAGATATTAATCACAACGCAGTAGACGACAACTTTGATGCGGCACCGATGTTCATTTATGATTTCATTGATGTACTCAATCAATTAATGTTTACTTTTCTATTTAATATAATTCACTCTTATTTTCATTTTCCTTTTACAATTATATTATTATCAAATACGTTGATATATTATTACACAATAAACCAACCACTTCTTTCAACAAAAACATCATTTCTTAAGATTACCAACATTATTTAATATTAATATTAATACATCATTTACAAACTAACATTTCTTATTATTTCATTGATTAATTTTATCATTATTATTAACTACTATTTTTTATTTTATTATTTTAAATAATTTATAAATTATTAAAATTTTTTTCTTTATATTTTTTGACATAAAAAATATTTAAAACTTGTTTCAATATCTATTTCATTTATAATTATTAATATATTTTTATAACATTATCAAATTATGAAAATTTTTTAACATAAATTTCATGAATTTAATTAAACAGTCTGCTCCATTCCTAATTTCATTCAAAATTATAATAATTTAAATTTTTTTTATCAATCTATGTGTATTAAAATTATTTCATTATTTAATAACTATAATTATCTTCTTATTTTTTATTTCATTCTTAAGTTTTTCATATTTATTAAAAAACATTTTATTTAATCATAAATCTAATAATTACTCCATCTTCGAAGTCAAATCATCATAGTCAATCGTGTTTAATCGTTGCATGACTTTGAAACCATCTGTAAGATATATGATTTCATAATAAAACCATTTTTGATTATGCATGCAAAATCGTCAATTTCATAGGTGATTTCTTTATCAAAATTTTAAAAAATAACAAATAATTACAATATTATTTTGAGAATTAATTTTATTTCTAAATTATTTTAAAAAATAATTCTGAAAAAGACATTATTAAGAATTTTAATCCACCGGAGTCATCATGCATGACTTTATGAACCATTTTTTATTGTTTTCTGGAAGCCAGTCAACGGTCTACCAAGCAAGGCATACATTTTGACCATTCAACTCTGTTTCTTAACATCCCAAACTTGGCATATAATAACCTATCTAAAATAATGATATCACCATGCATTTTATTTACTTTAAAATATTTATAAATATTTATAAAAATAAATAAAATATAATATATATATAATATTTCATAAAATATACAAATTATGTTGTTAATTTTATAAAATAAATAATATGCATATTTGTTGAATTTGAATTTATTAATATATTCTAACATTGTTTCGAATTATTTCAATTTTATTAATATATTATTGATTTTAAATTTTATTATATCAAATTTATCCTCTAATATACATTTTCAATTTTATTCTCAATATTAAACTTTATTAATATATTTTAGCATTGTTTCAAATTATTTTAATTTTATCTGATTGTAAAAAAAATTATATTTTATCCCAACTTTGATTAAAAGTGATATTCTTATTGATTTAAATTAATTAAATGATATATTCCGACAAAAAAGATTAAGAAATTAAAATTTAAAAAGTAAAAATTATTATAATCAATTAATTTTCTTTTAAAATTAATATTAAAAAGAAAATATACGAAATAACAATAACAATCATTTTGAATTATGAATGATGGCTCACAATTCATTATTACAAAATGTAGATAGTTTTTAAATTATCTTCTGACATAATCCATAATAGGAGATGGAAAAAGATAAATTAATTTACAGCAGGTCTAAGAACACTAGCAGCTCCATCAACAGAGAGATTGATTCCACTGATAAATCTAGACTCATCACTTGCAAGGTATAAAGCTGCTTCAGCTATGTCAATGGCTTCCACTTTAACATCTTTCAGGAAAGCAAGTCTTGAAGCTAGGGCCTGAATTTGCTCCGTTTCTAAGCCGATTCCTTTAGTTGCCAGCGGCGGTGGTACGAGAGTAGGTGAAATACAATTCACTCTGATCCCATGTTTGCCTAATTCCACAGCTAAATTCTTAGTCAATCCAACAACGGCATACTTGGAAGCTGTGTAAGAATAAGCTCCACCAGCAGCAATCGCAGCAAGACTTGCTGTAAATAGAATACAGCCTTTCTTTTCAGGAATCATCACCCTCGATGCATGTTTGGCTCCCAAGAATCCCCCATAAACATTCACGTCCATAACTTTCCTGAATCCTCCGTGATCAATTTGTGATATGCTGAGATCACCCACACCTCCTATTCCTGCATTATTGAACATTATGTCAAGTTTGCCGTGCAACGAAACTGCGGTGTTGACGGCGTTTTCAACATCGGATTCGTTAGTAACATCGCAGTGAACGTAAGTAACTGGTTGTCCGAATTCTGATTGGATTTTGGCAGCTACAGATTGACCCAGTTCAGATTGAACATCAGCAATCAGAACCTTGGCACCATTTTTGGCAAAGAGTCTGGCTGTGCACTCGCCTATGCCACTAGCACCTCCAGTTATCAAGGCTACTTTGCCTTCCAACCTGCATAACAAATTTTTCACAAAAGATGAGGGACGGATTCATTAAACTATTACAGTGAGGAAGATTCCATTTGCTTACCTCTTGGCAACAGCAACTCCGGACGAAGGATTCTCCATTTTTTCGCTTTTTTTTGGTTTAGACAAGCTAAGAGGATGAATGATGATAATTGGGAGGCGGCGGATAAGATATAATGGAGTTGGATGGAAGAGAGTCAACGCTTCAAACTAGGAAAAATGGCTCGGACATTATTGGTGGGTGACAATTTGCAGGCCATAATTTTTTATTTCAAAACTAATTGTTTTGTATTTTTTATTTTATCCAATCATGAAAAAAACCTATACTTTAATGCTTTTAATATCCTGCTTTTTATCCTTAATTTGAATTATCAAATTAATGTTTTTATGATAAATCATTAATTTTATTTTGAATATATTTTTCAATTTTATGTTTGATTTTAAATATTTATTAATATATCTTAAATTATTTTAATTTTATCGATGTTAAATAACTTTTGTTTTATTCAACGTGTTACAAAAAAAAATGTGGCATTTTTATTGATTGGAATTAATAATTGATATATCTTGATGGACAAAGACCAAATTTATGGACTATTAAAAGGAATTAATGGGTTTCTAGTTTGAATATTTGGAATGAAATATTTGATAAAATATTTTATTAAATCTAAAATATTTATAATAAGATATGAATATTTCATTAAATATTATAAAATATAATTTTTTAATTTTGTTAAATTTAAAATATTATTTTAGATGAAATTTAATAAATATAATGTTTTTAATATTTATGGAACATTATTAAAACGTCATTTTTCAAATGAAATATATATTTTTTAAAATTTCATAAATCAAAATTTAAAAATTTCAAATAAAAAACTTATAGTGAATTTATCCTCTTCATTAATGAATGAAAAATGTAAATTATAAAGTATATTTATGTCAATTAAAATATATGATTTTTTAATTAAATAATTTAAAATTAATTTGATATATTTTTAAATTCAAAAATAAAAATAAATAAAAAGTAATTTGCCATTGAAGAACTGTCTAAATGATTAATAAAAATATCACATCAAAAAAAAAAATCAAAATCATGGAGTAGAGTGAAAGATACATAGAACAAATTTTCCTTAGATTATAAATCTATATATATATAGATTATAAATGTATATCAAACGTTGTGCCATCCATCCATATATATATATATATATATATATATATATTCTTATTTATTAAGAAACATATTTTAAATTATTTTTCGACATAGGAGATCAAATCAATTTGATTTTTGGAAAAGAAATCACATTCTAGTAACACTAGCAGCTCCATCAACATGAAGATTGATTCCACTGATGAATCTAGACTCATCACTTGCAAGGTATAAAGCTGCTTCAGCTATATCTATGGTCTCTATCTTAATCTCTTGCAGACATGCAAATTTTGAAGCCATGGCGTGAAGTTGCTCAGTTTCCAAGCCGGTTGACTTAGCTGATAGTGCAGTTGGTACAACAGTAGGTGAAATACAATTCACTCTAATCCCATGTTTGCCTAATTCCACAGCTAAATTCTTAGTTAATCCAACAACAGCAAACTTGGAAGCTGTATAACTATAAGTTCCACCACAAGCAACTGAAGCAAGACTTGCTGTAAATAGAATACAGCCTTTCTTTTCAGGAATCATCACCCTCGATGCATGTTTGGCTCCCAAGAATCCCCCATAAACATTCACGTCCATAACTTTCCTGAATCCATCATGATCAATTCGTGATATGCTGAGATCACGCACACCTCCTATTCCTGCATTGTTGTACATTATGTCAAGTTTGCCGTGCAACGAAACTGCGGTGTTGACGGCGTTTTCAACGTCGGATTCTTTAGTAACATCGCAGTGAACGTAAGTAACTGGTTGTCCGAATTCTGACTGGATTTTCGCAGCTACAGATTGACCCAATTCAGATTGAACATCAGCAATCAAAACCTTGGCACCATTTTTGGCAAAGAGTCTGGCTGTGCACTCGCCTATGCCACTAGCACCTCCAGTTATCAAGGCTACTTTGCCTTCCAACCTGCATAACAAATTTTTCACAGAAGATGAGGGACAGATTCATTAAACTATTACAGTGAGGAAGATTCCATTTGCTTACCTCTTGGCAACAGCAACTCCGGACGAAGGATTCTCCATTTTCCGCTTTTTTTGGGTTTGAACAGGCTAAGAAGATGGATGATGATAATTGGGAGGCCGCGGATAACATATAAGGGAGTTGGATGGAAGAGAGTCAACGCTTCAAACAAGGAAAATGGCTCGGAAATTAACATTATTGGTGGGTGCAAAATTTGCAGGCCATAATTTCTTTTTCCAAAATTAATGATCGAACACTTGCCTTGACTCTGAAAAATTATCAAAATTATGATTATTTATTTATTTAAAATGTTTAAATATGCTTTCAAAAACTTCCCATATTAGTGAAAGAAAATTGCCATTCTTAATAATTTATGCATTCCAAACTTTGTTTATAATTTTATGTTATTCTCATATGTAAATATTTCAGTTTCTAGATGTTATGATTTATTTATAAATATATATGCATATCATGTAAATTTATTAATAATATAATAGTATTAAATTGTTGATATAATTATAATATAATAATATTTATTAATTTTCATTAAATATCATATATATATATATATATATATATTTATATACATATTTAAATAAATATAAATAATAATAATAATAATAATATAATTTATAATTTTATATAATAAATCATTTAATATGGTTATTGAAATTATTTTAAATTACAAAAATAATGTAATTTATTATTTTTAAAAAAATTTGTTCATGAAAGGCGACGAAGTTTGTCACATTTCACTTCCAGACATTTCAAAGCAAAATCGTCAGCTCAGCTGTCACTTGCACTAAAATATAATTTTATTGATTTACGCATCCAAATGAAATATTTTATTAAATGATTGTGTTATTATTATTATTATTATTATTATTATTATTATTATTATTATTATTATTTATTTTTTAAAAAAGTGAATAACTATTATTTATTAAATAAAAAAAGTAAGATTTGAGAAAAAAATTATATAAGATAAAAAAAGATATTAATTTCATTATAAATTGTAATTAAAATGGTACATCGTACGTTGTATAAAAACTGAATTATTAATGAATATTTTTATTATATGATTTTGCAATTAACAATTATATAAAAATTAAAAATTAACATTTATAAGTAACTATTACGTTGAAACGAAATATATTGTTATTGTATGAAGATTTAATATGTAAAATATTTTGTAGTACAAATAGATGAAAATTATTTAAATCGTAATTTTTTTTATAATTAAGGGGATAATGTTTAATAAAATATTTTATAAACTTTGTGTTGTATCATCTTAACATCAGTTTATATAACACATGGCTCGAAAGTGTTAGTGTGTAGATCGCCATGCGTGTGAAATGATGAACTTTATGGAATGGATGAACAAGTATGGACCTACCACATCTGCAAAGGTTCCATATATTTATTTACTTCTAATGATGATTAGAATTTTTAGGCATCGGCTTCCAGCGCAAAATCCAGCATGATTTACAAATTTTGTTGCTCCTCCCTTCCCCCTAGGGATTTACAAACCAAGTTACTTCTCCCCACCACTCGAACCCGCAACCTAGTATCATCCGTTCCAAACCCTTACCGCTGAGCTCCCCGTGAGAGTTTCTTTTCCACAGTTTATTCAGACTTGATGATAACACATAATAGACTGATTAAAATAAATGAAAATGCAAGCTATAAATCACTTAGGAAACAAAATAATAGTTGTTTGTATTAAAGAAAATGAAATTGGTATTGATCGAAAGAAATCCACGAAAACAATGCTTTTTTTTACATCGTTGAATGCTGATATCTTTTTCCTTGATGTTGTTTTTTTTAATATCCTCTTATTCTGGTTCTCCTAGTTCGTATTTATCATTAACAGTTAATTTTTTCGATTGCTCACATTTAGGTTTTCAACCATCCACCTTCACATTCTTATTTAACCATCAACCTCAATTAATCAAATTAATTGTATAATTGATTAATTATTTTAGTTGGTAATTGATATTAACGAGCTTAAATAAATTAGATCCAAACAATAGTCTCATATACGAATGGCTAGACGTGATTAGGCCATTACATATAAATTTATAATCCAAATTAGTTTTCAATCCTTAACTATTTCAACTCTCATGGCTAACCTGAACTTCAAATATAAAGTATAGTTCATTGCTAATGTTAAATGGTTCTGAAAAGTGGAATACCTATATATGAAATTGCTTGAAGAAGATAAATGACTCAAATCAAGAAATTTCTCAAAGCCCAGTACCTTAAACCCTAATAACAAATTAGTTTCGAGACCTTAATTTTGAGACTAATCAAAATCCTACTACTATATTAACTCTACACTTACCAACACTAAATTCAGAAAGGTGTAGCTAAATGTGGCAGGAGATCTGACGTGAAAAAGGAGTTGGAATTTGTAACAGATCCATAGCTATTTAGTTATCGATTCTGTCACTAAATACGTCATTATTTAGAGACAAAATTGGTTTCAATGCTAAATCTATCACTATTTAAAGATAAAATTGATTCCATCTCTAAATTTGTCACCATATAGAGATGCAATATTAATCTTGATTTCATTCCTAAGTTTTCAGTAAATTTGATAATGTTAATCCTTTGTTAAAAACTAAATAAATAGTATATAAAAATATGCAATGTTTTCTTCATCTCATTTTATCTAATGATAGTATAATTGAATTATTATCTGAAAGAATTAATAAGTGTAAAATCAATTAGTATTGGTGGAATATTAAGTTACTTGAAAATATCAATTAAACAATATATTATAAATATTCTTTTCAATTAAATTACACAATTATAAAATTATAAAAATAAGAATTAATAAATATTTCATAAATAATAATTTTAAAATTATAAAATTATATAATTGGATATGGATTAAAGATGAAAATATCATCTCTAATTACAGAAGGATCAAAGACAAACATTTTTTTGTCTCTAATTAGATATGAATTGGAGACGGATACATTCTATCTCTAATTAGAGATGAACATATTCTATCTCGAATTGGAGACAGATTAGAGATGAAATGAGTTTTGTCACTTATTCGTCTCCATTTTATTGGCAATTTTTTAGCATCAAATGGTGTAGAGATGAAAACTTTACCATCTCCAATTAATTACTAAGCACTCTAGCAATTACAAATTTGCGTTTTAGTGAGGGGCAATTTCATCTCTAAATTGCTTTTTTGTAGTGATGACCAAACCATACCTCTTTAGGAGTTCTACAATCAATAGAAGCATTTGGAGAATGATTTATCAAGTAGCAAGCTGTGGATGCTGCTTTTGTCTAGAAGTTTTTAGATAAGCCAAAATTGGAAAGCATATAATGAAATTTCTCCAATATGGTTCTATTCATCCATTCAACATCACCATTCTATTCTGGAGTGCTTCTAACTATGATATGTTTGAAAATTCCTTTATCTTTACAAAATTAATTAAAATCACGATTACATGACTCAAGCTCACTATCAATGCAAAGGCGTTTAACCTTCTTAGCAATCTACTTCTGAATCATAGTTGTTCATTGCTTAAAGGTGTCAAACACATTGCTTTTATGGTTCAAAAATAGGCCCATACCTTCTTAGAGTATTCATCAATTAACGTGAGCATGTACGAAGCATCGTCTTTAAAGGAATATGTGCAGGTTCCCAAAGATCTAAATGGATGTAATCCAAAGTTCTTTTAGTTTTGTGAATGCCTATAGCTAAAACTGACTCTCTTTTGCTTACCAAATAAACAATGTTCATGCAACTCAAGTTTGGATATGTTTTATCCACAAAGAATCCATCTCTTACTTAACATAGATATTAGTTCCAAAACAGTGGTAAGAAGGGATAAATTAACCTTTAACATGAATTTTGGCATACTAATAAAATTAGCATGCTAATTGAAAAATAGGAAACTAATTTTAATAAAACAATAAGTAAATTAATTCAAATGGAATGCAGAAGTTAAATCAATAAATTTTCAAAATCTCCTTTGAAAAATAGTAAATCATTCAAGTTGAAATACCAAGATATCCTTTTTACAAAAACCTTTTAAATTAAGAAAAATAGTTGAAAATTAACATGCTAAAAATAGAGAGAACAAAGAATAATAACAAACATTATGATTTATAGTGATTCAATCTAAATGTCTATGTTCACTTCCTCAAAACCAATATCTTGACATTCCACTATAACAAATCTCACAACAACAAGTTTTCAAAGATTAGAGAATAAATAACAAACACTAATAAATAACAAATCTCACAATAACAAACACTAATGCTAAAAATAGAGAGAATAGAGAATAAATAACAAACACTAATGATTCAATCTAAATGTCTGTGTTCACTTTCTTAAAATCAATATCTTGATATTCCACTGTAACAAATCTCACAACAAGTTTTCAAAGATTAACTTGAAACCTTTATAATCACAATTTTTCTAAACTAACTTGAAATCTCTTCAAGTTTAAAAGGATAACTTGAAAATCTCTATCAAGTTTTCAAAGGCTAATTTGAAACATTTACCATCATAATTTTTCTAGACTAACTCAAAACTTCTTAAGGCTAACTTGAAAACTTCTACCAAGTGATCCTTTAAGTTCTCGTGTTATTTTTCATATATTTTTAATGAAAAAACTCATGTATTTATATTTATAAATATAGTCGTTATAATTCATAAATATCATAGAGTATATATATGTGAACTTTTCAAGATCTATCTGAAAACAATTTCTTGTCACATAAAATTAAGAAGCTAATTTTGAGTAATAAGTAGATTGTTAACAAATTTGAGTTTTAAAAAATTTTACATTTTTGAAATATGAAAATTATTTCTAAAATTATTTTATTAATGAAAATATTTATTTTTTGAAGAATATTTTATTTTGATCTTCATAAAATTTTCTTCACAAAAAATCTAAAATAAATTAATGAAAAATAAACTTCCAAAATAGACCTCAAATCTTCGAAAAATCCTCATGATATGATTTGAATATCTTCCATAATAGTAGATGTAATTCCTTAATTCTATGTATTGTCTTTGTAGAAGAAATTTTGCTTCCATTCTTGAATATCTTTAAATATATTTAGTTTTAAAAAATAATTATATTTAATCTGTAAAAATAACTTAGGAAACAATTAAGAGAAAATCTTTATCAAAATCTTGCATTAATGTAAAAAAGATAATTTTCTTTTATACCCAAGAATTAATGTCACAAAGATTATTATTAAGATAATTTCCATATATACTTTATTAATGAAGGTTGACATAAAAATATTTTTTCAATTTGTATAGCTAAGGTTTCCATTTTCATAAAACACATATTATTAATTGAAAACAATATTTCCACTTTTATGAAAAGCAATCATGATAATTTATGAAATCAGTTTTTAAGAGAAGGCATTATTTTCGACAATATTCATAGAACAAATTAATTCCATTAAAACACTTAAAAAAATATTTTATTAATCTTTGTTAATCATCAAAATCGAAAACATGGACGTGTCTTTCTTGCTCATGTATCCCAACCTCATATGCTCATAACTACATATCCTTGCAACGCATATAATTTACTAACTTGATGAGCCTTCATTAAAACTAAAGCTTTTTTTCACAATTTTTATAATACCATCACTGATAATAATTTTACAGCCACCAATTTCCAACATAGATAATGAAATAAGATTCCATTGCTTGTCTCGAACATGACGAACATTGGTTAACAGTCTCACCACACCATCATATCTTGATTTTCATTATGTTGGCACCAATAATACTACATGAATATTCATCGTTCATCAATAGAACTCCACGTTTTACTACGTTATAAGTGTAGAATGAATCTTTATACGAGACAAACATCATATGAGCAGAAAGAATCCGTAATCCATCCTTGCTTGGATTTGGCTATACTTTCAGTCATAATGAAAATGTTGCATTGAACTTCATTTGCTATAGTATTAGCTTTAATTGGTTTCTCTGGATTCTTCTGATCCTTCTGTTGTTGTTTATTTTTAACTTGAAATAATCAGCCTTAATGTGTCCTTTCTTGTACTAATTACAAGTTAAATTTTTGTTTCTAAATTTTAATCTAGACTTTGAACCATTATTGCTACAAAAATATTTGTCTGAAGTTCATCCTTGAATAAGAAGGCTTTCAACATGAGTGTCCCTCAAAATACTTGCAAGGTAAAGATCAAAGCAATACAAGGACTCGATCTTCTTCATCATACTTGATTTCTAAATTTTTCAAGTCCATCAAAATGGATAAAAATTCTTCAAGATGATATTTTAAAGACGTGTTTTCTTCCATGTTGAGCATATGCATTCAATGCTTGGTAACAAGCTTGTTGTCAAGATTCTTTATCATATAAAGTGATTTAAGCTTTTTTCATGAATTTATGGCAGTCTTCTCATGAACAACTTCTCGCAAAACTTCATTTGACAAATATAATTGAATTGCAATTAGAGCTAATTCCATCAATTTTGCTTCAACCATTGTGGTTTGTAACTTCTCCTTCTCCACAAGAACTTTATGATTTACATTATGTCTCAAGAGTGCTTGCATCTTAGCTTGCCATAAGGTAAAACTCATGCTGCTATTAAATTTCTCGATGTCAAATTTTATCAATGTCATGATGAACCCCTCATAAATATAGTGTCAGCTCTAATGCCAAATTGTTACGATTTCATAATGATAATGAAAAATACGATTGATAAAAATAGAAAGATAACTGAGAAACAATAATTTTACATCGTTCTATAAATCCAATAATGAACTGAAAATGATACAAAGAATGTGGACATGATTTGCTCATATGCATATCCATGCAATTATATGCTAATAAGAGAGGGAAGAAATTATTGTTACATATTTAATTGATTAGGAACGATTATAAATTTATTAATAATATAATAATATTTATCAATTTTTATTAATTATTATATATAAATATTAATTAATATAAATAATAATTAATATGTATCATTAACTGATATTTAATTATTTTCTCTAAAAAAACTATCAATAACAAAATTAAAGCATAAGGGACAAATAATCCCGCACAGGTGTAGCTCAATTGGTACTCGGGTGGTAGAATTGGTATCAAAGATATAAGGTTTAAATAATCTCTTGTCTAGGAGGTCGTTAGGTATCATGATTTACCTCCTTCACAATCCTAGGCTGCAGGGCTCATAGGGTGGGGCATCACTTTTTGGTACCAAAGCACGAACAATGATTTATTTTGCACGTGACCCTGATGATGCCTTGAATTTTCCACTACTAAGACAAAATTGAAAGTTAGACGAGAAATAGTAGATTCAACCATCCTGATGCAATAATCAAATCCACGTCAGATGTAAGAAAAGAGAAGAAATCATATTCTGGCAACACTGGCAGCTCCATCAACAACAAGGTTGATTCCACTGATGAATCTAGACTCATCACTTGCAAGGTATAAAGCTGCTTCAGCTATATCAATGGCCTCTATGTTAACCTCTTGCAGACATGCAAATTGCGAAGCCATGGCCTGAATCTGCTCAGTTTTAAGGCCCATTCCTTCAGTTATCAACGGAGTTGGTACAATACTAGGCGAAATACAGTTCACTTTGATCCCATATTTGCCTAATTCCACAGCTAAATTCTTAGTCAATCCAACAACGGCATACTTGGAAGCTGTATAAGCATATGGTCCGCCAGCAAGAACTGAAACACCACTTGCTGTAAATAGAATACATCCCTTCTTTTCAGGAATCATTACTCTTGATGCATGTTTGGCTCCCAAGAATCCCCCATAAACATTCACGTCCATAACTTTCCTGAATCTTCCATGCTCGATTTCTGATATGCTGACATCATGCACACCTCCTATTCCTGCATTGTTGAACATTATGTCAAGCTTGCCGTGCAGCGAAACTGCGGTGTTGATGGCGTTTTCGACGTCGGATTCGTTAGTAACATCGCAGTGAATGTAAGTAACAGGCTGTCCGAATTCTGACTGGATCTTGGCAGCTACAGATTGACCCAATTCAGATTGAACATCGGCAATTAAAACCTTGGCACCATTTTTGGCAAAGAGTCTGGCCGTGCTCTCGCCTATGCCACTAGCACCTCCTGTTATGACGGCTACTTTGCCTTCTAACCTGCATAACAAAGTTTTCACAGAAGATGAGCGACAGATTCAGAAACAATTACAGTGAGGAAGATTGCATTTGCGTACCTCTTGGCAACAGCAGCTGGTAAAGAAGAATTCCCCATGTTTTCTTTTTCCTGTTTTTTTAATCGATTCAAATAAGACAAGATGAGAATGATATTTGACATATCATTTAATAAATAGTAAAATTGGACGGAAGAAAATCAACAATTCACGCTATCCTCTATCAAATGTAGATATAATATAAAATTAATTATTGATATTATTCATAATTAAGTTGATATCAAATTCGTTAGATTGTGTTTTGAGTCAACTCATATTATATCAAAATAATAACGGAGATTGAATTTTATATGTTATTATTATTAATTTTAAATTATATTTAAATTAATATCATATTATTATAATTATAATACATCATATCATATAAAGTAGTTTTTGAAAATATTAATAAAATTGCAAATTAATAAGACAATTTAATTGACAAAAATTGGAAAATTATTTTTTAACCTCAAATTTTTGAAGCAAGAGTTGAAAACTTTTGAAAAATAAATGTATACTTAAAATTAGATATTTTATAAAATATAAAAATATTTATTTAATTTATAAAATTTAAAATAAAACATTTATATTTTATAAAATATTATACAATTTGAATATTTTATATGCTATTTTTTAATTAATATTTTAAAAATATTTTATTTTATTTTTAATATTTATGAAATTCTTGAAAACTCTTTTAAAAAATAAAAGAAAGGAAATAAATGGAAAACGTCATGTTGTGTTTGGTGGGTGATATTTCTAAGTTTTAATTATATATATATTTTTATAAAAGAGATCATTATTATTGAAAAGTCAAAACTGGCGAGAGCCGCCCGTATCGGAGATTCAAAGTATGGTGTCTTTTGAATTGAATTTTTTTAATATTAAAATTGAATCAAATTAAATTTTTTTTAATTAAAAATTTATAAAGTAAATTAAATTGAAATTTAATTCAATGAAATTGGTTTAATTTTTATTTTATTTTTAAAATTATTTTAATTTTTGAATCAAAAATTATAATTTTTTAAAATAACTAAATATTAACAATAATATACATTAATGAAACATTATTAAAATAACAAACTAAAAGTTATATAACAGTTAACAATTATTAAATAATAATTTTATAGAAAAAAGCCTTATTAAATAAATACTGAAGTTTTTAATAGTATTAATATATAAATTTAACCTGAAAGTTAATATCAATATTAAATTTGATAAAAGAATGATTAATAAAAATTATTATTATTGGAGGATATATATAAATTGCATGAACTGAAAAGTATTGGAAAGAGAAATTGATTGGTTCATATATCAATTATTTATTAATTTGTTATTTTATATCATCATCTAATATAAAATAACAGTTTCATAATATAATTTCTCATGAGACCATAGCATTATTCCATCTAAACGTTAAATTGACAAGTCTGATACATCGAAAAAAGTGCAAGAAATCACATTCTGGCAACACTGGCAGCCCCATCAACAACAAGATTGATTCCGCTGATAAATCTAGCCTCATCACTTGCAAGGTATAAAGCTGCTTCAGCTACATCAATGGCATCTAACTTCACCTCTTGCAGACAAGCAATTCCTGAAGTCATGGCCTGAATTTGCTCAGCTGTCCTGCCCAAATGTGTAGTTGTCAAAGGAGTTGGCACATAAATCGGTGAAATACAATTCACTTTGATCCCATGTTTGCCTAATTCCACGACCACGGCCAAATTCTTCGTCAACCCGACAAGGGCATATTTCGAAGCTGTATAAGCATATGGTGCGCAAGCCATAACTGAAGCAGCACTCGCTGTGAATAGAATGCATCCTTTCTTTTCAGGAATCATTACTCTTGATGCATGTTTGGCTCCCAAGAATCCCCCATAAACATTCACGTCCATCGCTTTCCTGAATCCTTCATGTTCGATTCCTGATATGCTCGTATCGAGGGTGCCCGATACTCCTGCTACTCCTGCATTATTGAACATTATGTCAAGCTTTCCATGCAAAGAAACTGCGGTGTTGACTGCGTTTTCAACATCAGATTCGTTACTAACATCGCAGTAAACGTAAGTAACAGGTTGTCCGAATTCTGACTGGATTTTGGCAGCTACAGATTGACCCAGTTCAGATTGAACATCAGCAATCACAACCTTGGCACCATGTTTGGCAAAGAGTCTAGCTGTGCTCTCGCCTATGCCGCTGGCTCCTCCTGTTATGACGGCTACCCTGCCTTGTAGCCTCTTGGCGACAGGAGCTTCCAATGAAGAATTCTCCATGTTCCTGTTTTCGGATTCAAGTAAGCATGCAAGAAGAGTGACGATAATCGAGATAGATTGGAATTAGATCGAAGAAAGTCAGATGATTCAAACAAGAAAAATGTATTAAAATAATTTATTGATTTAACATGATAGAATATTTATCATGTTAGACACCATATTATTGTCCATATCAACATGTTATTTTATTTACTATTAAAATGATCAATAAACTTTATTATTTATTCCAAAATGGTCACTAACATTTTTATATAAAAATTTAATATAATAAATAATTAAAAATTAATTTATACATCCTTATATTTTTTATTTAATTACATTATTTGATTCTTAATAGTAACTAAAATAAAGAGTTTCATCATAATTCACTTATTATTTAATAAATAACATTTTTTATGATATTTACATTAATTTTTATAATTTTGATCAATAATTTATACTTATTTCTATATATACATCAAAAAATGTAGATTGTATTGATAAATATTAAAAAGGTTTATTTAAAAAATGCTTTAATAAATGTTAATGTAATGTAATCAATATATCAATATATACATATACAAATATATATGTACTTACTTGTATCTAAAGTACATGTAAAATATGCATTCTTGATCATTAATTTTTTTTAAAATTAAAATAAAATTAAATCATATATTTTCATGAAAATTATTTTATTTTCATATTAGATTAAGAAATAATTTTTTATTATTTTTATTTTTATTTCATAATATTCTTCATTCTACATTATATATATATATATACACGCACACACACATACAATATCGTAAATATTAACCTAAATAACATTTATTAAATAAAAAAATATATGATGAAATATTAATTTAATTATTACTTAAATCAAAATTATATATAAAATAATATAGAATTATTATTTAAAAATATGAATATATATGAATTAATTTTTAATTATTTATTATATAAAATTTTTATATAAAAAAAAGTTTAAATAACCTTTTTGAAACAAATAATAAATTTCGATGAATATTTCTTCTCTATTTTCATCAATTCTCGTATACTTCTGATTATTGCTCAACAAACAATTAATGACTATTCCTTAATAAATAAATACATAAGTGCAATTACGTAAATTAGTTTATTCATATTTGCATATAAATCTTTTCAAAACACTGACTATTGATATTTCTATTTAAATTTAACATGAAAGTTAATATCCACATTCAATTTGATAAAATTGATTTCTAACAAAATTATTATTGTTATTATTAGAGCATATAAATGATTATGCTTTGACTCTTCAGAAACATAATGGGTAATATGAATTGATACGTTTAATGGAAAGAACAAGAAATCACTCTCTCGCAACACTTGCAGCTTCTGTTGAAAATACGGACCGGATAAAGCAATATCTTAACTAAAATTTGAGAAAAAAAAAGATAGAATACACAGATTTACGTGAAAAATCCCTAAATAAATTAGAGTAAAAATCACGAACAAAAGATCGAAGAATTTTATTAGAAGAAATAAATAATAGGAGTTACAAAATACCCTATATTATTTTTCTTCTCTTCTCTTTTCTTTCCTCTTGTGTTTTTGTGGGATTTTAGATTTTTTGGGATGAAGGATACCTTTACATCTCTTGCCTATTTATAGGCAAGGGTTTACGCGTACGCCTACTATAATATATATATATATTTTTTTTAATCAATCAAAAAATTTGGTGCCCACAATTCTTTCCTTTAACAACTTCGGCGCCACCAACTTGGTCAACAATTGCACCCACCTTGGTCAACAATTGCAGCTAATAAAATCCCACTTGAAGATTTGACTGAGGATCAATCAAGTCTTCCTATCATTCTTTCATCCTTGTCTTTCCATGCTGCTTATGCTACTATCTAGCCATTAGAGGATCGACACCAGATAAACTTGTTAGTGTTGATTGCTTTTATCAAAAAATCTACTAGGTTATCTTTAGTATGAAATTTCTGCACATCCATAGTGCCCTCTTCCACTTTCTCTCGAACGAAGTGATATTGAACTCTTATGTGCTTTGACTTAGAATGAAAAGCTGGATTCCTTGCGAGATGCAAGGCGCTCTGACTATCACAAAACAAAACCATCTTTTCTTGTTCATGCCTGAGTTCCTGCATTATCATTTTCAACCATACTGCTTCTTTACTAGCTTGTGTAGCTGCAACATATTATGCTTGTTACACCCACAGTAGATACCCTAGGAGTTAGGCACTGTTAAGTGTCTGTATGACTGTTCATGTGTATGTGTGCATGTGAATGTATATTGATAATGATGATGTGAATGTTTATTGCTGAATAGATATGGCTAGGCTAATGAAGTGAATGTGATAGCTTGATGATTATAATGCAAAGTGCATTATGAATAGAGAAATTCCATATGAAATGGAATTTATGGAGAAAATAGTGAAAGGATATTTCATACAGTTATATATGCATGAAAGATGTAAATGTTACCTAAAAATAATTATGGAAGTGAGGGGAAATTAAATGGTATAAGGAAAACTATTGCCCATGTCTAATTAGAATATATAGATATATATATATAAATGTGTATAGTAACTTAGCTATTTGACCATATGTTAATTAGTTGACCTTATCTTAATAAGAGATAAGAGTCAAGTGTTGTCTTTCTTCTTTTCATTTCACGTTTTCTTCTTCCTCCTCTTTACTTATTCTTGACCTAGCTTAAAGGAAAGAACCAACGCTATTCAAGGTAAATCATGCATAGATTACAATTTTGATGTTCTTATGGTGTTGTATGTGTTCTTATTATGTCTTCTTCTTCCTTATGTTCTTCGTATATGTTGAAGGAAGAAGTAAGTTGTGTTAAGTTTGTGATGACTTGATTTCTTAGGGATGTGGTGAGTGATTGATTAATTGTAGTTTAATTAATGTTTTGAGTCAGTTTTGAAGGTGTTTTGTTGATGATTAAGTATGACAATGGGTTAGGAAGGTTAAGGAATTATTTGGGGATGTTTCTGGGTTGAAAACTGAAGAAAAAAATGAGTGTGTTTAGGGAGGACGAGGCTCACACGAGCCGTGTAAGCTCTACACGACTCGTGTAGCTCTCGGAAGGTTGGATTTTGGAGTGAAATTTGGAGTGAACGACTCGTGCAAAATTTTGCACGACTCGTTAAAAGAATTGCTCGACTCATTAAAAATTTACACGACTCGTTAAACGACTCGTCAAAAATTTTAACGACTCGTCAAAAATTTACACGACTCGTTAAACTACTCGTCAAAATTTTTACACGACTCGTAGGTTTTTAGGTGATTTTGTCACTAACGTTTGGGGGCCTTATCGGATGAATTTTTAGACGTGTAATATATCGTTGGAAAGCTATTTGAGTCTAGTTTCCAATGATTTAAGAATTATTGAATTTGGATGTCATTTGATTAGGAAAAAGTCTTATACAATAAGCAAAGGTCATAAAATGAAAAAAATGTTTTGTTTTCAAAAGTGTTGGAAGGGAAGCATGTGATATAAATCTTTGTATAGATTGTTCCCTTTATTAATTATAGATACCTTGTAATGTTATAGGTGGTTTGAAGAAAGATTTACAAGTACCATCAAAGGGTTTGGATAAGGGGAAACCCATTACAGGTTTGTGCTAGTGAGTTACGTTTGTGCTAGTTATAGTTTGTTAGTGGCTTGTTCTTATTGCCGGATGACTTGTATAAGTCTAGGCTATTCAATTGATGTTTATGATATCCTTTTTGGTTATGAGTTGTGATTGATTGCTTGGAAATGCTGGTTTCCATGTGTAATGTCTCTTTCTATTGCTTGAATCAATGTGATTATTGGATGCAATGATGATGAAATGCATGTTATGCTATGTTTGCAATGAAAACATGCATGGAAAGGAAGGGTGAAAGGAAAAAGGAAGAAATAATGAGAGTACGAGGGCAGAGCTCAGCTCTGGGCACACTGGATCATAATAGAATTCCTGAGACGGGAATTCATATATAAAGGATCTCCTGAGATGGGAGATGAGTGCAGGGCACTCTAAGTATATATATTGCCTCCTGAGATGGGAGAAGAATACCGGTATAAAAGGGATCCAGTGTGTGCGACAGGAATGTGCACATTGAGGAAAACAAGAGTGAATGAGTGGAAAATGATGAGGAAGGATGATGATTGCAAGTGCATTTGCATTAGACACGATGTTTGGTTGCTATTTGCTATGATGTTATGTTTTATGATGAATGAGTTTATGTTATGTGCTTGTTTATATGTGTTTCTAGCACCATTGAGTTTATCTCAGCGTTTGTCATTTGATGAACGTAGGTTCAAAGTCCACTAGGGAGCCGTCTGGGAAGGATTAGAAGTTGTCAGCAGAGATAAGCTGATCTCGGAGTGGTACGGGACTCTTTTGGCAAGCTCCGGTTCTCTTCTTAGTCGTGTAGCTATTGAAGAGTGTGTGGCAGTAGTACTTATATAGCTTTTGGTGGTGATGTATGTGTATGCACTTATATATTTATGTTTGTATCGAACATATTGGTTTTTATATTAATGAAAGATACGAGATTATGTTTAGTGCATCGCATGAATGTATGTATGATATCCTGGGTATGTTTTTGGGACACCATGTTCCCTCTGCCACACCACCATTAGGCTAGATCGGTCCCCATACGACGAGTGTACGGTGTATCCCTTGTGGTTCAGGTATTGGTTCTCTCTCGTAGGAATCACTGCTTGGGCTACGGGAGCATGTCCTCCTGGGTATGGGCCGGGTGTGACAATGCTTCTGTTGTTGAAGTTGCCACAACTTACTGCAATTTTGATACCCAGTTTATAGCTCCACCAGTAAGAATAAACACATAACTTGTAGTGGATTTACTTCCATCAAGATCACCTGTATAATCTGAATCAACATATTATCTGACAATAAAGTTTGATGTTTCATAACATATAACAATATCTGAGGTCCCCTTAATATATCTTAGGATCCTCTTCACTACATTCCAATGCTCTCTACCAGGATTCGTCATGTACTGACTTACTACTCTCACTACATGTGCAATGTCTGGTCGTGTACAAATTATTGTAAACATTAGACTAACTACTACTGATGCATATGGTACTCGAGACATTTCCATCCTTCCTTCTTCATTGCTAGGGCACATACTAGAGGATAATTTGAAACTAACAGGAAGTGGGGTAGAAATTGGCTTATAATCTTGCCTGTTGAAACGTCACAAAACCTTCTTCAAATAATTTTTCTAAGAAAGTCAAATCTTTCAATTGCTTCTGTCTCAATGAATTTGCATCCCTAAAATCTTGTTTGTTGGTTCCAAGTCCTTCATTTCAGATTCCCTAGCTAATTACGCATTCAATTCTTCAATATGATCTTTATTGGGGCCTGCTACCAATATGTCATCTACATATTAGAGTAAGATAATGAAATTACTACCAAACCTCTTGAAATATGCACAAAGTTCTGAATTAAGTTTGTTGTATCCAAGGCTCATAATGAAGGAATCAAATCTCTTATACCAACACCTCGGTGCTTGTTTTAAATCGTATAAAGATTTGTTCAACCTACAAACCAAATTTTGCTTTCCTTTTTCTTCAAAACCTTCTAGTTAGAGCATATAAATTTCTTCTTCAAGATCTCCATGAAGAAAAGCTATTTTTACATCTAGCTATTTCAGATGTAAGTCAAATGTAGCACACATTGCTAGAACTACCCAAACAGTTGTCAATCGAACCACAGGAGAAAATATTTCATTAAAGTCAATCCCTTTTTTCTAAGCATATCCTTTCACCACCAATCTTGCACGAAACTGTTCCACTTGATCATCACTATTTCTTTTTATCTTAAAGATCTATTTGTTACCAATGACCTTTTTCCTTGTAGTAGTATTACGAGCTCCCAAGTCTTATTCTTATGTAAAGCTTCCATTTCTTCCTGCATTATTGCCATCCATAGAGATGCATCTGAATTGCTTATTACTTCTTGGAGAGTTAATGGCTCCCCTTCCTCAGTTATAAGACAGTATGCAACATTACCATCCATAACATAATCTTTATGCTAGGATGGTACAGATTTTGCATGTTTTCCCTTTCCAAGTTATATTTCTTCAGACTCGGTTAACCCTGCTTTCTCATGCTCTGGTGTTACTTCAGAAGAATCTTTTTTTGTAGACTTCTTTTTCACCTGTAAAATTATAGTTTTTGAACTTTCTTTCACAGTGCTATCATCATCTCCCTTCAATTTATCTTCCAATAAGATAACATCCCTGCTGATTATGACCTTGTGAGCAGTGGGTCCGACAGGCGATACCCCTTTACACCATCAGCATATCCCAAGAACAAACACTTCCTGGATTTTAGATCCAACTTTATAGTTTCTTGGGCATTGTACATCACGTACACATGACTTCTAAATATATGGAAGTTTGAATAATCAACTGGCTTCCCTGTCCACTTCTCTATCGATGTCTCCAATTCAATTACTGTGGGTGGAGATCGATTAATCACATAACAGGCAGTGTTGACTGCTTCTATCCAAAATGCCTTATCTAGGCCTGTAGCTCCCAACATTGCTCCCATTCTTTCTAAAAGAGTTTTATTCATCCGTTCTGCTACTCCATTTTATTGTGGAGTATAAGCTGTAGTGAACTATTTTTTTATGTCTTCCTGCTTGTAAAAGCTATCAAATTCATTTCCAGTATATTCTCCTCCATTATCTATCCTCAAACATTTGATCTATCCTCAAACATTTGATCTTATTACCTAAATCAAGTTCAACCTATGCTTTGTAAGATTTGAAGGTTGTGAACACATCTCCCGTACTCTTGATAGTATATACCCAACATCTCTTGGAGTAATCATCGATGAAGGACACAAAGTACTTCGCTCCTCCTAGTGATGAAACCAGTATTTGCCATACATCAGAGTGAACTAATTCAAGAATATTTTTGTTTCTAGAATTGGATGTATTGAACTTTAATCAATGATACTTGCTTGTTATACAATACTCACAAAAGGATAGGGATACATTTGTAAGACCCGGAAGTAGATTTTTCTCAATAAGAATCTTAATGCCTTGTTCAGACATGAACAAGAACAAAAGCTTTGATACTACTTATTGAAAATATAAACCGGATAAAGCGGGGCCACAGTTAAAATTTGAAAAAAAAAGATAGAACACACAGATTTACATGGAAAACCCCCAAATAAATTAGGGTAAAAATCATGAACACAGGATCGAAGAATTTTATTAAAAAAAATAAATAATATGAGTTATAAAATACTCTCTATTATTTTTCCTCTCTTCTCTTTTCTTTCCTCTCATGTTTTTGTGGGATTTTGGATTTTTTGGGATGAAGGATACATTTACATCTCTTGCCTATTTATAGGCAAGGGTTTACGCGTACGCCTACCATAATATATATATATATAAATCAAAAAATTTGGCGCCCACAATTCTTTCCTTCAACAACTTCAATGCCACCACCTTGATCACAATTCTTTCCTTCAACAACTTCAAGGCCACCACCTTGGTCAACAATTACACCCACCTTGGTTAACAAATGCATCCACCTTAGTCAACAATTGCAACTAACAGCTCCATCAACAACAAGATTGATTCTAGAGCTGTCTTTATACAAAATCTTAGAGATATTATTGAGCTGTTATTCTAGGATTCAAAATTCAGTTGTAATTATCTTCTTATTTTTTGATATTCTATTTTCCTATTGTAACTATAAGAGCACTTCGCTATTTAGCAATAAAGTACCAAACTTGACAGATTCGGCTGACAAATCTGGCCTCGTCACTTGCAAGGTACAAAGCTACTGCAGCTACATCAATTGCATCTAACTTCACCTCTTGCAGACAAGCAATTCCTGAAGTTATGGAATGAACTTGCTCAGCTGGCGCCCCAAAATTCTTAGTTGTCAAAGGAGTTGGTACATGAATCGGCAAAATACAATTCACTTTGATCCCATGTTTGCCTAATTCCACAGCCAAAGTCTTCGTCAACCCGACAAGGGCATATTTCAAAGTTGTAAAAGCATATGGTCCACCAGTAATAACTGAAGCAGCACTCGTTGTAAATAAAATGCATCCTTTCTTTTCAGGAATCATTACTCTTGATGCATGTTTGGCTCCTAAGAATTCCCTATAAACATTCACGTCCATAGCTTTCTTGAATTCTTCATGTTCGATTCCTGATATGCTCATATCAAGGGTGCCTGATACTCTTGCTACTCCTGCATTATTGAACATTATGTCTAGCCTTCCGTGCAATGAAACTGCGGTATTGATAACATTTTCAATGTCGGATTCGTTAGTAACATCGCAGTGAACGTAAGTAACAGATTGTCTGAATTCTGACTGGATTTTGGCAGCTACAGATTGACCCAGTTCAGATTGAACATCAGCAATCACAACCTTGGCACCATTTTTGGCGAAGAGTCTAGTTGTACTCTCGCCTATGCCACTAGCTCCTTCTGTTATGACGGCTACCCAGCCATCTAACCTCTTGGCACATGAGCTTGCAATGAAGGATTCTCCATGTACTTGTTTTCTGGTCATCTAACCTCTTGGCACATGAGCTTGCAATGAAGGATTCTCCATGTACTTGTTTTCTGGTTCAAGTAAGCTTGCAAGATGAGTGATGATAACCGATATATAATGGAATTAGATCAAAGAAAGTTAATCATTCTAACAAGTAAAATGTATTAAGAAATTAAAGGTGGCTAATCAAATCATTCTAACAAGTAAAATGTATTAAGAAATTAAAGGTGGCTGATTAAATTATGTTAAAGGCAATAATCTTTTCTTTAAATATAATATTACCTTTAAAACAAAATAATTTATATTTTTAATTCATAAATAATTTTTAAAATAATTGCAAAACCCAAATAAGTAGATAAAAATTCAAAAAATAATTTTCTTAATTTATCTTGACCAATAATTTAAAAAAATTTCAATTATTAAATAATATATTTTATGGTTAGAAAAGTGTTTGAATTTTCGGTACAAGATGAATTTTTAGAAATCAAATTTTCAATTTTAGATTCATGGATTCATGATTTGATTTAGAGGAATTTGAATTAAAAAATTAAAAATGTTATAAATCTATAAAATTTTATCATTTAATTATAAAAAATTAAATTCATTTATAGAATATTAAATTCATTTATAAATCTGAATTTTTTAAATTCCTTCGTAAGTTTTTATTTAAGATGGAATATGATATATTCGATTTTATTATAAAATATCATTAAAATATGTGAATTTCATTTTCAATCAAATAAAAAATTTTGAAATTTTATTAACTTTTTAACAATTATGAATTTAAATTCAATCCAAACAAGTTTAATGTTTACTTAGGTGGATTGAAATGTATTTTATCAATTTAATTAAAATTTACTATTACATTCTTCAATATCTTGCATATATACACATATAATTAAACTTTTATGTATTTAAAAATTAATATAATTTAAGAAATTACAATTTTTATTTTCTAATAAATTACTTCATTCATGTTTTAAAAATCGAATTTTCTTTTTCTTTTCCTTGCTTGTTTTTTTATTTTTTATTTTACACTTTTTATGACATCCAAGGCTAACAATGGATGCTAGTATTAGAGAGAGCATGAACAAGAAACGCCCCTGATCTCACACTTGAATAAAAGGAATTTTTAGACGATGTAGGGATGAAGCTGCATAGTTGAATGATTTCAAGATTATACATATAATTGAGAATAGCTTAAGTGATTAAATAAGTACTATTCATATTAACAAAAAGTGCACCTACCTTTTCGATACTCATTTCATAAGAACTTCATACTTAAGCATACTTGGTTTAGAGTAATTATAGGAGGGGCATATGAACTTCATAGTTTGCTGATATCTGCACTTATATGCCTTACATTATTTACTTGTCCTAAGCAGATTAGGATATTGATCCATATTCTGTTAGGATTCTTTATAACAATTATTATCTAATAAGGACTCTTTGCTACTCAAAGATTCTTTATTCAATTATCAGAGGTCCTTTATCGGTCTGAACCAAGATAACCCCGATATGAACTCCAATGGTGTGCATCTTGTAACCTTAGATTTGTCGCTCGTCCCTCGTCCCTCGTCCCGTCTGGCTTAAACTTGGCATTTATGAAACCGATAGTATGTATTATGATCCATGGATCCTGTTATGCTAGGATTCATGGGATTTGGCCAGCGCACTCTTTCCCTATTTTCTTGAATCCACATTAGTACTTTGGACGAGGTAGTGCTTAATGGGTAAAAGTTCATCTAGCTTTTCGTTCAGTGCTTAATCCATATCCTATTAAGATACTTCATCCTAATTATGATCCACTAAGGAATCAAACTACTTAAAGATTCCTTATTGGATTGTCAAATTTGATAAAAGAAAATGATTAGCAATAAAATTTATTGATTATTATTGTTATTGGAGCATGTAAATGATTATGCATGGACTCCTCACAAACATGATGAGTAACATGAGACCGTAGCATTATTCCATCTAAACGGTGAAATTGACAAGTCTGATACATCGAAAAGTACAAGAAATCACACTCTGGCAACACTGGCAGCTCCATCAACAACGAGATTGATTCCACTGATAAATCTAGCCTCATCACTTGCAAGGTATAAAGCTGCTTCAGCTACATCAATGGCATCTAACTTCACCTCTTGCAGACAAGCAATTCCTGAAGCCATGGCCTGAACTTGCTCAGCTGTTACGCCCGAATTTGTAGTCATCGAAGGAGTTGGCACATGAATCGGCGAAATACAATTCACTTTGATTCCATATTTGCCTAATTCCACAGCCAAATTCTTGGTCAACCCAACAAGGGCATATTTCGAAGCTGTATAAGCATATGGTCCGCCAGCAAGAACTGAAGCAGCACTTGCTGTAAATAGAATGCATCCTTTCTTTTCAGGAATCATTACTCTTGATGCGTGTTTGGCTCCCAAGAATCCCCCATAAACATTCACGTTCATAGCTTTCCTGAATCCTTCATGTTCGATTCCTGATATGCTCGTATCGAGGGTGCCCGATACTCCTGCTACTCCTGCATTATTGAACATTATGTCAAGCTTTCCATGCAAGGAAACTGCGGTGTTGACGGCGTTTTCAACATCAGATTCGTTACTAACATCGCAGTAAACGTAAGTAACAGGTTGTCCGAATTCTGACTGGATTTTGGCAGCTACCGATTGACCCAGTTCAGATTGAACATCAGCAATCACAACCTTGGCACCATGTTTGGCAAAGAGTCTAGCTGAGGTCTCACCGATGCCGCTAGCTCCTCCTGTTATGACGGCTACCCTGCCCTCTAACCTCTTGGCAACAGGAGCTTGCAATGAAGAATTCTCCATGTTCTTCTATTCAAGTTTAGCTTACAAGATGAGTGAAGATGATTGATATATAACGGAATTAGATCCAAGAAAGTCGGTGATTCAGACAAGAAAAATGTAGTAAAAAAATTAATGGTGGGTGATTAAATTAATTTGACGGCAAGAATCTCTTCTTCAAGGAGAATTTCTTATTAATGGCCTGCATTGACATTACCTTTCAAAAAAATTAATTGATATTTTTTAATTCAAAATTAATTTGTAAAATAATTGCAAAACCTAATAATTAAATTCAAAATTATTTTCTTAAGTTATCCCAACCAATAATTTCATAGAAATTGCACTTCTTTATTATAGTAAAAAAACAGGGACTTTTAATCTACTGTAGAAGACCAATTTTAAATTATATAAAAAAATATATATTTATAAATTTTTATTATTTTAATTATTTTAATTATAAGTAATTAAATAATTTATGAAATATTAAATGCGTTGGTTTGGACTACTTACAAAGCCCAAACCCAGATTCAAATAATTTATTATAAAAATATGAATCATAATATAATATTGTTTTTTATTTTCATAAGTTGTTTGTTTGAATTTTTCTGGAGGACTGAATCAACAACTTTTAATAAATTATTTATCCATCCTTTATTTTTTACTCTTTATTTATTTCCAGTTTATTCATTTAATTTAATGATTATTTTGAGATTAATTTTATATATCTTTGTGTGTATTGTTGGTGGCATTCCCGGTCTTGTGTTGGCATATTTAATAGTATTTTTTTTATTTATAATTTATTAATATATTGGTCATTATTGAATAATGAATTATCTACGAGGCTCATACAATTAATTTGACCAGTTATTGATTACCTACGGTATCTTTATTATAATATTAATTTATTTATTTTAGAATTAATTATATCATATATTTATTATTTTATTAAATGAATAATATCATGTTATATATTATAATTTTTTTAAAAATTATAAATTTATTATATAAATTAATACGATGGTCCATATGTAAATAAGGAACCACCGTCGGAGCAATGACGAGAAAATCAGTTCAGAATGATAGATTTTGCCATTTATGCACCAAATGCCATCATTTATTTTCTTGTGTTTTTTCCTTAATAATATAAAATCTTATTTATTTTATATTAATTGATATTTAAAATATTTAAAAATTTTAATTGATTTAAAATTTATATAAAATTAAAATTAATTATTAATTAATATAATAATTTAAATTAATTAATCTAATAATTTAGATTTAAATTTCTAACTTTTAATTTTTATGATTTTCAAATTTGATTTGATTTTTTTAAATTTAAAAAATTTATTGGTTTGATTAATTGCAACTGGGTTTTATTTGTATTATATATATTGCATATTTATTTATATGATTCAAAATTTGATTTGATATAAATTATTTAATATAATTTATTTAATATAATTATCTTATATAAAAATGACATTAATCTATTTAATATAAAATGAAATAAATATGGATGATTTTGATTAATAAGAATAATAATAAAATTTTGTTTCTTAATAACAAGTTTTTAATATTTTTAATCAGAATGTAATCAAAATACATCATATAATATACATATTAAAAGAGGGAAGGGGGAAGTGAAAATACAAGTCTACCCCTCTCCTTTTAATTTTAATAATTCAAAGATAAATATTATTTTTATTAAATTATATTATATTTTATGTAATTATTTTATTAAATTTGAAAAATAAATGTCTTAATATTAATTAACATAATATTAAATTATATTATATTTTCATAGTTATCTTATTAAAATTATAAAATAAATGTCTTAATATTAATTAACATAACATTAATAATTATATGACTATTAAAATTAATAACTTAAAAATATAAATTAATATAAAATTTAAAGATAAATATTACTCATTTTATCTGTATTTATTGGTGATTAATTTTTATTCAAAGTTAAACACTACTTATTTGTATTCAAATATAAATACTACTCATTTTATTTCTATTTGTTAAAAATTACTAATTTTATTTATATTTACTAATTATTAAATTTTATTTAAGAATAAATACTTCTAATTTATCATTAATTACTTTTTAAAATTTATCAAAATTAAATATAAAAATTAATCTAATAAATATAAATAATAAAATATATTTTTGTTTAATATAAATTACTGAAT
>CANYBF011252900.1:0-10224 GCA_948192965.1 Dalechampia spathulata | reverse complement strand
ACTAATACGACCATCCTGACGATATCCATTGATGGGCATATGCAAGTTTCTTCCTCAGTAGCTTATGAATGTTTCAACAAACAAGGCAACCAGAATGACAGCTCGGAACTATCCCTGGATTTTTCTCCTTTCAGGGTTTCCCATAGAAGAAATAAGCTAATTTCTGTGGGATGTAATACGGCTGCAACACTTCTTGCGATATCAGATTATCTAAGCGCAATTTGTTTATCCTTATGTGAGAAAATTACTGACGTCAGGAATGGATCTTATAATGGCCCAGGTTGCAACCAATCTAGCTTGCCGAAAGGATTGACAGGTTTTCAGATCATGACAACGAGCCCGGATAATCATGCAAATGTTTCTGATTTCAATCCATGTGGGTATGCTTTTATTGCTGAAGAGGATAAATATAATTTCTCCTCTTTGGATCTTGTGAATCTTCAGAATAAGCACAACAATGGAAGAGAGATTCCAATGGTTCTGCATTGGAGTGTTGGAAATTTAACATGTGAGGAAGCTCAAAGAAATACAGAAAGCTATGCTTGTAAGGAGAACAGTGAGTGCCGTGATTCTGATAATGGACCAGGATATCTTTGTTCTTGCTCTCATGGTTTCAAAGGAAACCCTTATCTAACGCATGGTTGCCAAGGTCTGTAATCCCTACTTCAAAACATCTCATCCTCTTAATTTAATAAAATTAATTAAATTTTGTTGTCCAGATATAAACGAATGCGAAGATCGTCTACTTAACCGATGCATAGAAAGGAAATTATGTTATAACACAATCGGAAGCTACACATGTTCTTGCCCCAAAGGTCACTATGGAGATGGCAGAAAAGATGGACAAGGTTGCCTTGCTGATGATCAACTTGCCATCAAGATTATTTGCGGTAAATAAATGTTTGTTCTTTTCCTCTTTCTATGCCAAGCTTTTCGTTTTTTGTTTTCGATGAAAATACTTATCTAGAACACGTTCATCGAACACATATCAACGATATTAAACCGAAATGAGTTGATAAATTGTATTTGAGATTTCAGTCATTAATGTGATTTCTGGTGGCAGGAATCATCATTGGCCTGTTGGTTCTGCTTCTGGCAGTTTCTTGGCTATACTTTGGATTGAGGAAAAGAAAACTTGTCAAGCTCAGAGAAAAATACTTTCAGGAAAACGGCGGCTACCTGTTAAAGCAAAGGCTTTCAGGAAAACATGATCAGAATTCTGTTATATTCACTAAAAGAGACCTGAAGAAAGCAACTAATAACTTCCATGAAAGTAGAATCTTAGGTAAAGGAGGACAAGGCACAGTTTATAAAGGAATCCTGTCAGGTAATCTGATAGTTGCCATCAAGAAGTCTAACAAAATTGGAGATGAGACACAAGTTGAAGGTTTCATCAATGAAGTTATGATCCTTTCTCAAATCAATCATAGAAATGTGGTTAAATTGTTGGGTTGTTGTTTGGAGACTAGAGTTCCTTTGCTGGTCTATGAATATGTGACAAATGGTACCCTTTTCGATCATCTGCATAGTAGTTCGAAGCATGATGAGGTTTCGATTCTGAATCTGGAGACGCGTTTAAAGATTGCGACCGAAGTCACAGAAGCACTTGCATACATGCATTCTGCAGCTTCTACTCCTATTATTCATCGCGATATCAAGTCTGCAAACATACTTCTAGACGAGAATTACACTGCAAAAGTATCCGATTTCGGAGCTTCGAAGTTAATCCCTTTAGATAAAAATGAGTTGACAACACTAGTACAAGGCACTTTTGGGTACTTAGATCCTGAATACATGCGTTCAAGCCAGTTAACAGAAAAGAGTAATGTGTACAGTTTTGGAGTAATGCTTATCGAGCTATTAACAAGGAAGAGAGCACTATCATTCGTCGGGGGAGAAGAAGAGATGAATTTGGCGATGCATTTTGTGAAATCACTAGGAGAAAACAGGTTACTTGAAGTTGTCGATCATCAATTAGTGAACGAGAACACCATTGATCAGTTGAAGGCAGTGGCCATATTGGCAAGAGGTTGTGTAAATGTGAATGGGGTTGAAAGGCCAACAATGAAGGAAGTGGCAAGTCACTTACATGGGTTGTGTACAAGAGAAAAACTCGCAGGTTCCACGAGTTCATCGATCGACAAATCCGGAACCATGCAATGTCTTTACGAACCCATAAACTTGGATGAAAAGAAAGGTGATTCATGCACGCTTTCGAGTTCTAGAAATCTTATGAATTCTAGCAAAAGCATGAATGATAGTATAGTGAAATCACTTCAATATGAAATTGCAAGTGGGCGTTAATTGTGTTATAGATATCAAATTTTGGATATATAAGTTATGATTTGTAATAAAATTTTGGTCATATCAACTATATAATATAATATAAATTAATTATTTAAATGTTAAATCTATAATTAAAAGTTTTATTTAATAAAATATTTGAGCTAATTCCAATGTATTTATTTTTATGTATTAAAATATATAATCAACTATATATTATTTCAATATTTCAAATTTTTTTAAAAAAAAAATTTGATTTTAAGATGGAAGGAGTGGAGTGATTGATGTTGAAATGGCAAACACATAAGAGAAAGAAACGAATTGGATGATGAAATTAAATGTAATGAATGAAATTGGAAGAAGAATATGGTTAGATGGCTGTAATAGTTATCCATTTGGGAAATAGGGTTGGATAAAGCAGCATATGGTGACGATTTCCTCCATTAATGCTGCCAAACTTGAGCTTCTAAGCATTTATCAACAACCCAAGATACTTCCAAACTTAGTTTACATTCGTCATGCATGCCAGCTTCCATAGCTACACGTGGCTTTCCATCTCAATCCTTCCTCCATCATCCTCACCTGATCCCTATCTAGCTATGGTTTCTCTTCTGCTCTTGTTGGCTTCTTTCATCACTCCTTCTGCTGATCTATATATATATATGTATAGAGAGAGAGAGAGACTAAGTTGTTCGGTGTGGTTGATCTTGGTAATAATTAAGGAGGAAGATGGGTTTGATGAACTCCGTGATGAATTGGGTGGCGCCACCCGCAAGCTTGGTGATGTTGGCTTGTTCATGGCCAGCTTTGTGCTTTATAAATACATGTGACTGGCTTTATAGATCTTATTTCGCTGAGAATATGGAAGATAAAGTCGTTATCATCACCGGAGCTTCTTCTGGTATTGGAGAGGTAATGCCTTCCTGCCTTGTTTATCTGCAATACTGTATGTTGATTGTTGGCATTGTGATTGCAGCAAATAGCATATGAATATGCAAAGAGGAGATCAAACTTGGTGTTGATCGCAAGGAGAGAACATAGGCTTCGAGGGATCAGCGAGAATGCGAGAATTATCGGCGCAAAGCATGTCATGATAATGGCCGCAGACGTCGTCAAGGAAGATGATTGTCGGAGATTTGTCAATGAAACTGTCAACTTCTTCGGACGTGGTATGTCTCTAACCTTCTCTCAACTTCTATCATATTTAGCTTGTGTTCTGAAAGTGTTTTGATTTGATGAAAACATCTTAAATGCACTGGAAATGAGCAAGATCAATCACACACTTGAATGGACGTATGATGGTTTTGGACATGATGAAATTTGATCATATAACCGGTACTCATCCTTGCATGTCCTTGTCTCCTTGACACAGTGGATCATCTGGTCAACACTGTAAGCTTAGGACATACTTTCTATGTTGAAGAGGTGGTCGACACTTCTGTGTTCCCACACTTGCTGGTAAGTGCACGAACAAGAAAGCAAATCACACATGTCTGCAATCATTGCCTATTTAGTCCTAAAACGGGTAACCATAAACTCGGATCGCTGATTCTCAGGACATAAATTTTTGGGGAAATGTGTATCCGACGTTTGTTGCTCTTCCATACCTTCATCAGACTAATGGAAGGATCGTTGTGAATGCAGCAGTTGAGAACTGGTTACCTCTGCCTAGAATGAGCTTATACGCGGTGAGTTTGTATAGCATTTCGAAAAGTTTCTCGTCACATACAACCATTATAAGATTCGAAATCCTGAAATGATCTGCAATAGATGCATATTACTATCGAAACTTTCTTTGGTCTTACTTTGCTAGGCTGCAAAAGCAGCTTTAGTGAACTTCTACGAGTCGCTTAGATTCGAATTGAACGACGACATTGGAATAACGATCGCAACACATGGCTGGCTTGGAAGCGAAATGAGCAGGGGCAAGTTCAGGCTAGAGGATGGCGCAGAGATGCAATGGATAGAAGAAAGGGAGGTAGGAATTTAGACGACATTATTGGCTTTGCATACATAAACATAACATCTCCACCAGCAACATAGATTGAAAGATCAAACCCCATTGATGACTGCATCTTACTTTTCAGGTGCAGGCGGGTGGAAGTCCGGTAGAAGAGTACGCGAAGTTGATCGTGTCGGGAGCATGCAGAGGAGATCAGTATGTGAAATATCCAAGCTGGTATGATGTATTCCTTCTATACAGGGAGTTTGCACCTAGTGTTCTCAACTGGACACTCCGGTTGCTCATTGGTAATATTGCGAGAAGGCCTTCGAATTTCGGAGTCGGAAAACCTGTAATGGAAGGGAGCTCTCCGAGGCGAAAACTAGCAGGTCCGAGTAGCTCCCCACGAACAAATCTCCTCGAAATGCAGAAACTGGAATAGAGGAGGAAGCATTTAGCTTGTTCATGACATTGCATCTTTTTCTCTTTGCATTAATGGATTTTAACAGCACCTTAGAATTTTTCTGAATTTTGGTCAATAAGTGGGGGCTTATCTTACAATTTGTTAAATAAATTTCTAAAATGATTCTCGTATATGAATCATCTGAATACAAATATGTTATAAATCTAATCATATCTATAGATGAGTATTTCCTGGTCTGTGAAATAATGAAGGTTCATATTTAACAAATCAAAAGTGACATTCTCAAAACAATTTCTCCCATTAATGTGAAATTAAAACTTATGGATTGAAGCGAAGTCGAGAGAGCTTCTAAGAAGATGAGGAGAGGAGGCATGAAGAAAGCGAAGAAGAGATCATTGGGAAGAGTGTTTTCACAAGGCCCGAAACGTTAGAGATAAGGTGAGGGGTTGTGCTGTAGAAGCCACCTTGACTGATTGCTACATATGGAGTGGATCAACACATGTCCACTATGGGCTTCACAAGCGCATTTGTATATTTCACTCATGGTTTTATTTTCTCGTTACAGCTCATTTTTCATGCTGTTAATATACCAAATGTTTAATGTTTGTTGTAACTAAATGTACAGCTAGCATAAAATACACACTAGAAACTTAGTTCGTATATATACATATTTCTGATTAATGAAAATTCAAGCTTCAGATTTGTAATTTTTTCATAATATCAGGATGCTTATGCTCCTAAAATGGCTGAAGTAGTATCTTCTATTAAGTCACAGAAGGCTATGCCCTTCATTTGCACACTTCTAATCATCCAGGAATCTTGCTTGTTATCTTGAAGATGATCTATGACCTTTGTCTTATATGCCAAAGATAAACTTGGTTTTATTGATGGCACCATCACCAAGCCATCAAATAAGGAGCCTTCATTTGAGCGATGGAAGAAAATAGATGGTATGGTGAGCTTATGGATTCTCAATACCTTATCAAAGGATTTGGTTGATTCTTTTATTCATATCTCTTCCTCAAAGGAGCTATGGAATGAAATAAAGGAGAGATTCAATGAAAGCAATGAAAGGCTCCTATATTAAATTAAAAAGGAGATCAATGACTTAAAAGTAGGGAAATCTCACTATATCAACTTATTATGGAAAGATTAAGAAGCTTTGGAATGCTTATAGATGTTATCCATACTTGCAATACTGCTAAGAAAATTGGAGATATAAGTATTGAAGACAGGTTGATCCAACTCTTTATGGGTCTCAATGAGCCATATGATTATGTACGAAGACAAATATTGTTAATGGATCCTCTTACAAGTGCTAATTGTGACGGATAGCATTGTCTCATATTCGACCTGTGACACTAATAAGGCATCCTCAATGGTCCTACGAATTGAAAAACAAAGAGAAATCAATGGCGAAAATAATGTAACAATGAACGCAGAGGACAATACCAAAAACATAAGAAGCCTAAGCAAAAAGAATTCATCAAGAAGGAGAATCTGAAGTGTGAACATTGCAAGGTAGGAGGGCACATAAAAGAGACATGTTTCAAACTGAATTTTTAAAAGTTTAGTCAACTCATTCTAATTTTGAAAACTGGTTACAATTTTATTTGATCTACACACTAATTTTAATATGAATTGGATAAAAATACAACTAATAATTGAAATTGAAATAAATTAATCAAAATTTAAAAAAATAAAATAAATTATGTTATTTTTCAACAATAACCCTATTTTTAACATTTATAAATCTTATATTAAGATTTTATTAATTTTTAAAAGTACAAGTTTTTTTTTTTGAGAGTTTTGTAAAAATCCCAATTGTTTTTATGTCCATCAACCCACCTTGCAATTCTTTTATTATAAATAATATTTATGATTTTATCATAATACATGATCTAAATGATTTTGATTACATTTAATTCTTATATTATATAATGAAATATTAATTCATTAAATTAATCATAAATTGTATATGAATTTGAGCTTAATCTTTTGTATTAATATAATTATTTTAATAAACTCTAAAAGTTATATATTTTATTTTCTTGAAAATTCAAAAATATAAATTAAATCATAATTAAGTATTTTTTTTAATCAAATTTTTTTTTCCTTCAATAGAATATGATAATTTTTTGATAAGAGTTTTCTTTATTGTTAATTGGATTCTACCACCATAAAAAATAAAAAAAAAGTATGGAACTATGTTAATATGGATAAAATAAAAAGAATTTCTTATATTTTTCATTTTTTAAAAAATATACATATTTTTTAATTGTTTTAATTTTCTTTCATCAATGTGATTTCTTTAAGCAAAATCATATTATCTTAGTGTAATCTTCGAGTAAAAAAATATGATTAAGGACATTAAAAATTAATTTAAAATCAACTAAAGGAATTAAACAAACTATTGAAAAGGAAAAATAAGAGTAATGTTAGTTTAATGAAATTAAAAACTAATTATATGCTATATATTATATAATTGAAGAGAATCATGAAAGGTTGGACTATTAATTATCTATAAAAAACAACAATATTAAGGTAAAGTAAAAGTAATGCCCCCTATCTTATTAAAAGATTTTTAAACATTAAGAAATAAGAACAATAATTACTAATTAAATACAAAATTATAATTATTTTGAATGATAATAAGTTTTAAGGATAAATATAACTTTTTATGAAATTAAATTGATAATTATTAATTTAAATAAAATTATAATTATTTTAAAAGATAAATATAAAATTATATTATTTTGAAAGATAAGTATACATTTTTATGAAATCATATAGATAATTATTAATTTAATTCAAAATTATTATTATGTTAATTATATTTATAATTTTTAATAAAACATGTGGAAGTAACATATGAAATGTGGATCAAAGTATATATGATAGAAAGATGTTATGAATTATATTATTATAATATACATATAGATATAGAAAGATTTCTTTGAATATTTGATTTTTAGGTAATAAATAAAAAGTATAAACTAAAATAAGGTTGTTCATAAACAAAATTACCATAAAAACTTGAATTTTTTTTATCTTTTCTATTTTTTATTTGAATAATATTTTTTATTTGAACTAATTTAAGTATATATAATAATATTTATATTAAAAATAGTACATAAAATTAACTTTATAAATTAAAATTATTATAATTTAGTTTTCATATTTGTTTTAGATAGCTAAATATAAGTATTAATTTTTAAGTTTAAATAAAATTCTTTTAAATAAAAACTCATTTTTATGAAATTAGTTTTACAAATTATATTAAATTATGTATATTTATTTTAGATAAATAAAAATTGATATTTCAGACAAAAATTAGATTTTATATAAAATTAGATAAAAATTAATTTTTATAAATTAAAATATTATTACTTTATATGAAATTAGATTAAAAATTTTACAACTTAGTTTTGTATATTAAAACTACTTCTAATTTATATAAAATTAGATAAAATTTAGTTTTAATTTTATAAATTAAAAATTAATATTATTTTATTTTTATATTTATTTTATTTTATTTAAAATTATATAAATTTAATATTTATGAATTAATTGTAAAAATTAAATATTTTTTATATAAAATAAAACTATTACTATTAATATTTATTTTACAAATTAAAATTATTATTTTTTATATTTTTATATTCATTTTATTTTATGTAAGATTACAAAAAAATTATTTTTATGAATTAAAGTTATTATTATTTAATATATAATTAGATAAAAGTTAGTTTTATAAATTAAAATTATTCTTATTTAATATATAAGTAAAAAAAATTAATTTTATAAATGAAAGTTATTATTATTTAATTTTTATATTTAATTTAGATAGATAAAAATTAGTATTTATATTTAAATGTGAATAGAATTTTTTAGATAAAATTAGCTTTTATATAAAATTAGATAAAAAATTAATTTTTGAAAATTTAAAGTATTAAATTAGAAAGCACTTCATCCTTATAATTTTGTTAGACCCTAGGTTTTGATGTTTTGAGTCACGTGTGAGTCAATTTAAGTTATTTGCAATTTTCATAGTGTTTTCTGTGTTGGTACAGGCATACCAGTTTTGGTACGGGCGTACCAAATAATTTAGTTGAATGGTACAGTCATACGGCTGGCCGTACCTAGTGAGTACTGTATTATTAAGTTTGGTACAGGCGTACCATTGGGTGGTACGGTCGTACACGAGCTCGCAGGAAAATGGTTTGTCAAGAAATCTGTTTTGGTACGGGCGTACCATTGAGTGGTACGGCAGTACGCGAGCTCGTAGGAAAATGGTTTGTCAGGAAACTTTGGTTGGTATGGGCGTACCAAGTGATGGTACGACCATACCACATTTCCCTCTCTTTTTCTAACGGATAGTTTTGAATCCGTATGGGTGTACAAAAACAGTACGGCCATACATGACTTATAAAAAAGACTTTTAAATTATTCAAACGGCTAGTTTTTGTCAAGCACTTTCACTACTTTGATTTCTAACGAGTTAAAACTTGCAGAGCATCTGTTCTTGAGCCTTGATCATCAGTTTTGTCACACCCGCGTTTGACACCCTAGGAGATTTATACGATTGCATGCGTATGTGCGGTGTATGATGCTTGTGTATGCGTCATGATGACGTGCTGCTATGTGTATTTGTATATATGTAAGGTGTATGCATGATGGTATGCATGTTTGGTATGTGTTGTGGGTGTTTCAAGTGGCTGGGGAGAGTATTGGAGTGTGAGAAGAGAAGACTGGAGAGTGGTACGGGTATACAGGATTCGTACGATCATACCAAATAGGGGAAGTAAGGGGTCTAAGGCTCCTGGAGGCCATATGGGCGTACCAAGGAGTGGTTCGGCCGTACGTGTGCTTGTAGAAATTTAGGTTTGTCAGGTGGATGATGGACGTACGGGTGTACCGTCCCTCGCAGGTTTTTGGTTTATTAGGGTTTTTAGTTCGGTAAGGGCGTTCGGGTGGTGGTACGACTGTACGCGACTTAAGTTGGGCTTTTTAACAGATAAACATAAGCTTCTTTCCTTATGTTCTTTCACCCTAAACATTTCTAAACGTCCCAAAACCCTAGGAAACACCAGTAGAAGGACTTCTAAGCACAGAGATAGTACGAGAGCGCGGAGTAGAGACGAGAGCTTGTTAGAACCGAGAGTACGGGCTTGTGATAGTAGTCTTCTTCCTCCAGGTTTGTGCTAGTTATGTTGTTTGTGCTATGGGTTGTGTTAGGCTGTTGTGCTTACCATGTGCTAAGGGTTTCTTAGCTTCTTTCCTTGTTCTACGGCCCTGTAAAGCCTAGAATAGATGTCCGGGGAATGAGTCCCCTATGATTGAGCCTGTTTGTATGTTGTATGCTTGTGATTGTGGCTCTGGGTTCCGAGAAGGAACGTATGTTGTGGCTATTGGTTCCGGGAAGGAACGTGTCTTGTGATTATTGATTATTGGCTTGTCAGATTGTTATGTGGTTTGTTCATGCATTATGAATGATGGCATAGCATAGCATGGTGAGGGGATGAAATAAGGGTGGCGATATGAGGTACAAGATGTACTGAGGTACGAGATGTAC
>CANYBF011252773.1:0-37486 GCA_948192965.1 Dalechampia spathulata | reverse complement strand
TGCTTGGGATAATTCCAATCTTAGTAAAATTAATCCACTCGAATGCATTTGTTTGGTTTTATCTCAAAGTGTTACTTTTAAAAATATTTTTATTTTAAATTATTCAATTAGCATGTAAAATTAAAATCGTTCACATTATTTTACTATTATTTTTTTAATAAATATTAATTGAATCTGGAACGTATTTTAAAAAATTTAACATTTTTATGAACATTTTGAATGTTTTTTTTTTTCAAAAACCACTTTAGGAAATTGAGAAAGCATTACATTTTTCTCACTAATAGAGAAATATTTCTAAGATTTTTTTTTCTTCAATTCATGTTTATTTTACAATAAAGCTGATGATTGATTCTAACAAAGTTTATTGCATATGGAAATTAAAAGTATTTAATAGTTAATTATTATTTTATTTGGTCAGCCATATACCCATGGAAATTAGAATTATACATTCAAAATCTATCACTTGGGATAAGAAAGTTTGACATTTTTTAGAAATATATAAAATTATTTTCGAATCTTATTTTATAATTTAAATTTTTAAGTTAAATGATTGTTTGATATATTATTAGATTTTTTATGATTAAAAAGTTCAGAGTTAAATTCATAAAAAAATTAAATTTTGATTATTAAATGGTTTATTTGAATACAAAATTAATAGATATTTATGTATAAAAATATATTAGAGATGTATAAAATAATTATTTAACCTCATTTAATAACTTCAATTTTTTAATTAAATAATTCCTTAATAAAATTCACTTCATTTATGCTATAAATTTTGAAATAATTTAATAAGTATATTATAATAATATATTTTTATTTTGAGCTTAAATAATAAATTAAATCAAAATTATTTATTTATTTGATATAATTATATATATATAAATTAAATTAACATGTATAGAAATTTGGATATGTAAAAAAAAAGGACTAATTGTGAGGAAAATCATTCTTTTTGCCAAAGTTGACTGCAACAATGGAGATTGGCCATAAAATTATAAACACATACGTTTCATTTATCATCATTTTAATCCAAATTTGATAAATAAAAAATATAAATTTAACTTTTTATCACTTAATTTTAAAAATTAAAAAAAACTATAGGTAAAATTGTAATATATTTTTTAAATAGATATTATAAATAAAATGTAAAATAGATATAGGTAATCAAGTTTAAATAGATATTATGTAGAATATATAAATCACTTGTTTAAAAATAAAATGTTAATCTTATAAATTAATGAGCTATATATAATTACTTTCAATTATAATTTAATTATCACATGGGCATATTCTAGTCAAAATAATTTTAAAAACTAACATCGAAAAATTGAATAATTTTTATTTTAAATTAATTAATTTATAAAATAAATTTTTATCGAGTTGAATTTTGAATTAGAATTTTGTCTTTTTGTTTGTGTAGTTTTAGTAGTTACAAAGAGAAGCTACTGTTTAGGTCATATTTGAGAGATTTATACTGAGAAGAAGATAAGAAAATACATATAAAAATATATAGAAGTGTGCAATGGAAGTGATCATGATGGCGGTACCGTTTCAAACTTCAATCATCTACATCAATAACATGCTCATATATTAATTTGAAACAATACATAGTAATACAATGAGGAACAGTAGGACAATATAATGAAAATTGTATGAAAAATCTCAAACTAGCAAAATAAATCACAAACTAAACAATCTCGGACGAATTCATAAGAGACGTAACGTCTTGATAGATCAAATATTGGAGTTCTTAGTTTCCAGACGGTGGTGGGGATAAGAATGGGATGGAGGGGATTGTAGAAGGGATGTAGGGGATTGAAGGGAAGCTTGGCATTGGAGGCAATGAGACTTTTGGGATGGAAGAAGGGATGGTGGGGAAGCTTGGGAGTGGAGGGAGAGTAGGTTTAGGCAGGGAAGAAGGTTGAGTTGTTGGCAAAGTGGGCTGTGGAAGATTTGGAATATTTGGCATTGTTGGCTGGGGAAGCTTTGGAATGTTCGGCAACGGTGGGAATGTGGTGGGGAGTTGCAGGAGATTACGAGCAGCTAACACTGCATTATTCATACTTGAAAATGATAAGCAAACAACGAAAACAACAAGGGTGAAGGAGTTGGAAGATGCCATGATGGTTGATAATGTATATGCTGGATGCTTTTTTATGGGTTTGGATGAGAATAAATGGGGATTAAATGAGTTTATATAGATGAAGATCATCCACAGATGGTGAAATCCCAATTTTAGTTGATTAATTGTTAGTTCACCTTCTCATCCATCTTTCATTTAAACTCAACAACTTAGGCATACATGAACAAACATTGTTAAAGTCAACAACAAAAATGTGTGCATATAGGTTATCTTCCATAAGCTTAGACCCAACAACCATCCACAAAATGAAACCATTTCATCTTCAATATCTATTTATTTTATCGATTAGGAGGTTGAAAATGGATCTCAACTTGCAAGGATCCAACTAAGTTTTCACCAATATTATGGCCGAGCGAACGTTAACAGCGTTAGAAATGTTTGGGATAATTCACGAGCATGTAATTTTTTCATTTCATTTTAAACGTTCATTTTAGAAAATTATTTTGCTTCAAAATCATTACTCCTGATAAGAAAATTTGATATATTTTCTCTTCAAATCTATTAAAGATATATAAAATTATGCTTATATTTTATCTAATAGCTTAATTTTAAAATTGAAGAATTCCTTCACATAATATTATATTTATTTATAATTGAAATATTTAAATTTCAATTTATCAAAATCTCAATTATTAAATAATATATTTCAACATAAATTAGATATAAATCTCTACATATTTATCTTTTTTTTTTATGTTCATTAGAGTGTTATAAGTAGTACAATAACAGATAGTTACGGTAGGATAAGCCTCGGATAATTATAGAAAGATAAGTCATAAAAAAAATCCGAAATATAAAAGAAGTCAACCAAGAGAAGTAGACAAATAACACTTATTTATTTCTACAGTCATAGAGATATATAAAATCATTATATTTGATCTAATCATACATAAATGGATTAGCTAGTTTATTGATGTTCGAGTGCTTTCTGTCATAATGTAATGATACTCCCCAAAGAGCGTTATGATTTTCTCCTTAATTATCATGTGTGAATTTTTATTAAAATGGTTTTTTAAAAAATAACCAGCAATGTTAGATCGAATATTATATTATTCAAATTTAATTAATTTAATAAATAAATTTTTATCGAATTAAATTTTGAATATTATATGTAGTTTTACTATTTACAAGAAGAAGAGACGGTTGTCTATGCCATATTTAGAGGTTTATATTGATAAGATGATAAGCAAATGCATATAGAAGGGTGTAATGGCAGCACCACTTCAAACTTCAATCAACTACACCATTAACATATTCATATATTAAATTTGAAACAATGCATAATACAATGAGGAAAAATACAACAACATGATGAAAATTGTAACGAAAGAAAATCTCAAACAATCAAAACAAATCATAAACTAAATGATCTTAGATGAACTCGTACTTTATAGATTAAATATTTGGAGTCCTTAGTTTCCAGATGGTGGTGGGGATAAGAATGGGATGGAGGGAATTGTAGAAGGGATAGTGGGCATCGAGGGGAAGCTTGGCAATGGAGGCAGTGAAACTTTTGGGATAGAAGAAGGGATTGTGGGGAAGCTTGGAAGTGGAGGGAGAGTAGGTTTAGGCAGGGCAGAAGGTTGGGTTGTCGGCAAAGTGGGCTGTGGAAGATTTGGAATATTTGGCATTGTGGGCTGTGGAAGATTTGGAATGTTTGGCAATGGTGGTAATGTGGTGGGCACTTGCAAGAGATTGCGAGCAGCTGACACTGCATTATTCATACATGAAAATGATAAGCAAAAAATGAAAACGGTAAGGATGAAGGAGTTGGATGATGCCATGATTATTAGTTATGTGTATTTGTATGTTATGCTGAAGGAATTGAATGTTTTTCTTTATGGGTTTGGATGAGCATAAATGTGTTTTAAGCGGGTTTATATGGATGAAGATTCAGCCATATATGGTGAAATCCCATCTTAGTTGATCAACTGTTAGTTCACCTTCTCATCCGTCTTCCACTTAACGTCAACAGCTTGGGTACAGATGGACGAATATTGTTAAAGTTGCAAGGGAATTCGTACTGCAGATGATAAATTTTTAAATCGATTCAAGCACTACCCTTCATATCAAAATCGAGAATTTCTAATCTTACAAACACTGAATCAGATAGGCATCTGTATAAGATAATAATACTATTATATCATTCTTTCATTACTAACTTAAACATCTCTTATGATGTATCATCGAAAACACCACCTTTCATTATGGAATTTACAATGTTCTCACTCTAACAAGTTGTAAGATTTTCAATACTTATTTGAATTAGATTTAATATATCAAATTAATACAATGTAATATATTTTGATTGCTATTAGTTAATAAAACTTGCTTACCTAATTGGCTGGAAGCCAACAACTACACATGGAGACACTGTCAATGGGAGCTTCAATCTCCATTATCTTCATATTCTTCCTTTATTTTCTTTATATATTCAAATTTGATAATCAAAATATATACTGAAAGTGAATTATTTAATTTACTCATCGATTTTTTTTTCATTTAGTAGTTCATTTGTTTTTTTACAAATATTCGACGTATTGATCGAACTGTATTAATAATGAGACTCTAATGTCATATCAAGTTTTTAGATTAAAAAAGGATCATGCGGTTTCGAATTTGTGTTGTTTATTTTCACCAAGTAAAACCAAATTTATACACAAAGTTCGACCTTATATGCATGCAGTTGAGAATAATCTAGCCAACCACAACTACAATTTGACTGCATGTGGCAAGAAGTAGGATGCAAAGTTGAGCTACCCCGAAAGCTAAAAGGTCAAGTTGGGATCAATTTTCCCACCTACCAAACACTGAATTCCCTCCTATATAGGTCCATAATTAAACTCGCACCCCAAACATCGATCCACAAGATCATCCTTTCTTTCTACTTCAATAACCCTGTAATATTAATATCTTTAGTTGATAATGGCTGCTTTCAAGAGCATGATGCTCTTCGTTTTCTTCATTGCTTTGTCATTCTCAACCATGCAAGTTGGCTTTGCTGCTCGTCATCTTCTTCAATTGCCACCTTTACCTAAGGTGCCTAACTTCCCGATGCCTACACAGCCACCGCTGCCGGCAGTCCCAACTCTGCCACAACCCACATTTCCAACCGTTCCAAAGGTCACTTTACCTCCAATGCCAAGCATCCCATCAATCCCAAAAATCCCGACAATCCCCTCCATTCCATTCCTTTCTCCACCACCTGGAAATTGAGTTAAACCATCTTTCCTTCCTGGATTTTTACGGTCATGGCATGTGTTACTTTCCTGTTCATCACCATAGTTGAAGAAGACCAGACTTTGGACTTCATATTGGGGCATTAATTACTACTTTTACATAATATGTTACTGATACTAGTGGCTGAGTTCTCATTTGTAGCTCTATATTTCATATTTATGTATATGGTTATCATTTGATGTATCCAGACATTGCCCCAATAGTTTGTTAATTATTCACATACGAAATACTTATCTAAATCGAATCCAACCATTGGAATAAGTATCATATACACGAACACGCACAAAAAGAAAGCCATTTGAATGAGAGGTTTCCATAAGCTTTTTCAAGGTTCTATAATCTTGTTTCAACCAAATCTTCTCTACAATACATTAACTCAAAATTTTCCATTATCATAAATCATAACGTAGTATATTATTCATCGATATCATGTTAATTAAATGCGTACTAAAAATGTGATGGAGTTGAATAAAATCTATCATAGTTGGTATTTATTCTATAATTATATTATTTTATTTTAAAATTAATCTCAAAATAGTATATTATTTTAACGATAAATTTTTGTGCAAAATTTATCAAATTCAACCAATTAATTGAACAAATTGAATCAAAAGTTTTTAGTTAATTTGATTAATTAAGTGATTAGCCAATTTTTTTAATAATTTTTCCAGGATTAAAAAAACATTTATTCATGCAAGAGTTTTAATTTCAATTTTTTTTATTAATATAATGATTCAGGTGAGAAGATATATCTCAATTTATATTTTTCAAAACAAATTATATTTATTATTATGTTAATTATTGTATTAATATTAAATTTTTAATCATATTAACAGTTAAAAAATTTTATTTAAAATAAGAAAAGTTTTATTCATTCTTCAAGGATGTAATAATAGTTTATATATTAAATGAATATTCATTTAAAACTAATACAAAATTAAAAATTAAACTAAAATTAGGATAGATGGGTTTATTTTTTAAAATATTATGAGCTTTGTTCATATCTCAATGGAAAGAGCACATGTCAAAGTGGCCATTCACAAACAGACACACTTATCTATATCCAAATGTCTTTGTATGATAATTATATTCATGATTTGTCCTTGTTTATTTCACTAGCCTAAGCACTGGCCTTGGAATCTGACAAACGGCCAAGTAAGTTGTATAATCCTACCAACTTAAATATGTACTCTGAATCCAAACTATATGTTGTCAACATGAAATGGATATAAATAAGAAATTCTACTGATTTGATTTATGGATGATGATGAGTATGAACATGATACTTCATTGATTTGATTTAAGAAAGGTACTTTATACTGAGTTAAATTTCGTACCTGTCAAAAATCATCTGCCAGTTGGTTGGTATCCATGTGCTTCTTGGAGACTTTGGAATCTATGTGGAAGCAAACGAAATCCATAAGAAATGTAAAAGAAAACCTTGCCAATCTGATTCCTTTTTCCTGGAAATTCTCACCACAAAGAATATCATGCAATATGCAAAGTCATGTAATCTTTATATAATAAAGTCATATAATCTTAAATAAGAATCAATCTTCTTGCACTATATATGCTAAAATGTTTCTTCTAAAATCTCTACTTTTCTTCGAGATTGAAACTAAGAATCATGATCAAGACCGGAAGATTTCAGAGACTGGCTAGTAAGTGGCAGATCATAGCTGCCACAGGCAAGAAGAAAAGAATTACAGTCCAAATGATTAACAGTAACAGAATTACATACAATTTCCAGGATTCACCTGCAGCTTGTAAAGGCCATTTCGTTGTGTATTCTTCTGATCTGAAGCGTTTCATGTTACCATTGTCATATCTCAGAAATGACATTTTCCAGGCGCTTTTCACGTTGTCAGAAGAAGAGTTTGGGCTACCAGGTGAAGGACCCATAAGAATTTCATGTGATTCTCTGTTGATGGTGTATATAGTCTCAATCATCCCGAAAGATTTGGCAAAAGATATTGAGAAAGCTGTGCTTAGTTCTGTAGTGACAAGTTCCTGCTCACCGTATGTTTATTGTCATTCAAAGCATGCAACACCACAATTATTCATCTCAAGTTATTAGTTTTGTAAATAATCCCTTTTTTCTTCCAAATCATTCCTTATTCTACAATTCCAAGCTAACGTCATGTAAATCCATTAAAAGGGTAAAATATTTTGTTATCAGGTTGTAAAGATAGTTCAAATCTGCCGGGAGTGAGCACAAATAACCTAAGAACTGAGAAAAGCAATCGAATCGAGAAATAGGTTTTTATGTATATGAAATTTGATCTTTTATTGTCAAAATTGAATGCCCTTTCGCAACAAAAACCTAAAACAATAAAGTCAAATTCCAGGAAATGAAAGTCATTTACATTCCACTTCCCATGCAAATAGAGATCCTTTTAAAGAAAACTACGGACAAACAGGTTCTTATGTCATCTTTTTTTTCTACTCAAAGTTCTCGTCATCAGTTCATTTTGCAAGGCAATCTTTGGCTTGCTTGTAGCGAATATACGAGGAAAGAGAAATTTTTGTATAAATCTAATCCACCACATAGAATTATGGATCAGTCACTAATATAATACGTGGTAAATTAATTGAGATGTAATAATTGCATTGGTAAGTTACAATATTAATGATAGATCCAATGCAGTTAATGTTGATGGCAATAACCAATGCAATTATGATGCTTCAATTTGTGGCAAATTAGATTCATGTAAAAATATAAGAGTGGATCAATAATTCTGTGGCAAATTAGATTCATATAAGGTTGACATCTAGCATCATGACTATTAGTATAGACATATTCCTTTCAACAAATTATACCTACTGAAGGTGCTACTTCATGTCACCATTTAAAATGCAATTGGTAAGAAATTAACATTAAACGAAAATAACTAACTTCTTATTCACACTTGATTAGACCTTTGATCCAAGTGGGTTAACAAGTTGGGTCTATGTGCTGAATGGTGACCTGACCTGTCACTGGAGAAATCAATACCGATCTTGAACAACCATGATACAAACTCTCTAGAACGGTCACAGGAACAATATTTCATGTTGGTGTCATGGCTCGTTATTGTAGAAGGATGTTGAACATCTGAACAAGAATATATCGTGCCAAAAAAAACAACAGATGTTACCTGAATAGCTCAAGTAATTGCAGAACATAGGATCAGAATTCGGCTTGAGCAAAACGAGCACCTGGATCACATTAAAGTGAGTAATGAGCATATTATAAAATATGCTTTAGAGTTGAGACTTAAATGAGGAGAAGCAATTAAAGTGCAGGAGCTAAAAGAATGTAAATTTCTGAAACCTATCGTAGTGCCATGGTAATAATGTAGCACCAAAGGGAGTAGTGGCGGTAGCAAAGCAGGCATTACATCACCAAGAAAAGAATTGCATATCATTAACATATGGCGACACAGATAATTCAAAAGATTGAAAATATAAGTTCAGAATTAAGCTTTAGCAAAGTAATGTTACCTGGCAAGAAAGTCCCTAGCTCACAAGTTCAGAATTTAGCTTCAGTAAAGTTGGCTAGTAGATAAGCAATTAGATCACAGTAAGTGTGCAATGTCTGTACCATAAATATACTCATGCATCGGGACTTAATTTAGGAGAGGCAATAAAATTACGTGCCATTCCACTTGAAGAATGTAAGCTTCCATGATTTGAGCTCAATAATAAAAAAAGGCAGAGACAATGGCAGAGAAAGCAGTACTTTACCAAGTATACTCGCACATATCCATAACTCAACATATTCATGGCAAAGCCAGGAACGAACCAGCATGTAGGCAATGCTAGGTCTGGAGCACAACATGGAAAGACAGTGAAGCAACAGGGTATCCACTATGGCAGCACCAAGTGAGAAAAATCAAAGCATGGATGAATAATCAAACAAATTTCATTGCAAAACAGCACAGTTTATGATATCATCTAACTTCTCAACAATAGGGACTTCATCCTCAAGTAGAAAATTATTTTATTCAAACATTCCGGTTCAGAAATTCTTTAGAATGTTATTTTATTAGTTCTCCATTTGTCCTTGGTAACCATACAAGTAGAAAGTAACAAAAACCAGAAATAAATTTTGTGAAATTCTGGGTATCATACACATCGAGAGAATTTTTACAACAAAAGTACTGCTACAGAAAGCCTATGTTCATGCCTCAATTGACATTAATTTGGTTGTGTATACATAAAGGAATCAAAATTTGCAATCTATCCCTGTTATAATCCACAAAGATTCAACAAATTATTTCAGAAAGTTAATATATCAGGAATCTGCAAAATATACAATGGAATTTCATCAACTAGGCAGATGAGCAAACAAAATGCCAGTGCCTATCCATGATTAGGAACTACAACATACAGCAAAGAACTACAAAAGGAAAAAAGGGGTAAAAAAAAAAAAAGGTAGGATGAAGAGAAACAACAAAGGTCACAACACAACACAACAACAGATGGGAAAGATCTTACTTAGCTAACTAGCCTTCACCTTGTCATCTCCAACAACAGAAAGTATCGGTAGACTACTTAGAAACTCATCAAGACCTTCGAAAAACCCAATCCCCTCAATATTATCCTCCTCTCTATTTCCAGTCCCATTCCTTGCCCTCACTCCTGGAGCTGCCTCTTCTACTTCATTGCTAAACATTACATTCAAATCCAACTTCCCCAAATCCTTTGCTCCCCTTTTTCTTCCACTACTCCCTTCCCCTTTCCTCGTTGCTTCCCCTTGCACATTACTACGGCCGCCAACGCGAACGCCAGCCCTATCATCACCATTTTGAACATTCACCTTCTCAGACCTCTCAGTCTGTGCTCCTGATTTACCTTCACTACTTTTCACTTTCTTTCTTCCATTATTATTACTATTATCCCAATCATCATGATCCTCATCATCATCATTATCATTATCATCATCATCGCTTGGTTCAGATAAATCTATATACTCACCATCTGTATATACCTCTTTGGGCACAGTTTTGATCTTACTACCGCTCTTACCCTCCTTAGATTTCCCAGTGGTCGGTAAAGGGACAGCAAACATTGCTGATACCGGTGACCAACCAAAACCACCATAGGCACCCCCGCCACCGTTCCAATCACCTGAAAACCCTAACGGAAAACAACTCCAGCAACAAAAGTAGGTGTCTTTACCGGTTATAGTAGGCGACGGTATTACTAATGCTTGAAATGCTCTTTTACACTTTTGACATCTTATCGCACAATCCTCATATCCTTTTGGGTACTCGTAGAGTATGAAACAGTACGGACATGCAGTCCAGAAACCCGGTATTTCTGACTCAGTCGCAGGTGTTGAAGTAGAACGAGGTACACCAGTAGACGATGAATCAGCATTCTTAGTATTATTAGCAGCAGCAGCAGAAGAAGATGCACTAGCATTAGTAGTAGGCTGATTCGCCTTGGGCGATTTTTGGACAACTGAGCGAACTAATTCGATTGCTGGAGCTGCTGTAGCAGGCTGAGGTGATGTTGGAGTGGACTCGGTCACTCTGGGTTGAGCGAAAAATATTGTCCGACTCGGATCAGGAGCTGCTTTATGCTGAGGAATAGGTCGAATCGGTTCGGGCATTTCAGGTTGAGTCATACGAGTCGGACGACTCGACTCGGTTAAACTCAAATTTGGAAGTTGCTGATGTTGATGTTGATTGTGATGCTGATAATGATGATAATCATTTTGCGTGAAGCTGATCTGATCAAATTGTTGCTGTTGGTGGTGGTGTTGATGGGGGCTACCTAACTGACCGAGCTGACTCAGTTGCAGCTCATGATCATACAATGCTTTCTTAGAAGGATCAGAAAACACCAACCAAGCCTCGGAGACAAGCCTAAAAGCATGCTCAGCGAAAGAAAGTCCATTCCTTGTTGGATTTAACAACAACGCCAGCTTTCTATATTGAGTCGCAACGAGTTCCATCGAATGACTCAGTCTCGGTAACTGCAATATCGCGTAATAATCATGATTATTGCTTCCGGTGCTGTAATTTATAAATCTCAACTCTCCAGCGAGCAGTGTGTCTGCTACAGAAATTATTTGATCCGCGAATTCGAGTAGTCTCGGGTCGGATTCTCGCGCTCGTATCGCGAAACTTTTCGCTCCTTGAAAATCACGAGCTGTTAACAGCTTCTCCGATATAGATAGCCACCGTTCCGCTTCTGGTCTGAAACCACCGCCTCCAACGCCGTCCATTTTTTATCCTCCCACAATTTTTTAGGTTTGGATTATGGTCGGGAAAGGAACCACGAACAAAACATAGATGCGATTTTTACCGAAAGGACAAAAAAGTACATTTTCTTGCGAGGAAATGACATGAGATTGTATACAGTTGAGAGGTCAATAGCGAGGGCATAGGAGTCATTTCAAGATATGGAGCTCTAACAATCGGAGAGGAAGAACAAGGATGTAAAAGGAAGAGAAATGCGGGGGCAAACCCGTCATGTAGAAAAACCACGTGGGATTTTGTCGGATAGGGAGGAAATGGAAGGTATGGAATTCTTATTGTGGATGGACGGAAAAGGATATGCATACTCTGCTTTGTGTCAGTTATGATTGAGGGGTAAAATGGGAAATTACATTACCAACTTGTGATTAAATTTGGAAAGATCATTTATTTGATAGATAAAGTTGAAATATGCTTTTAAAGCTGTTGGAGAGAACAAAAAGGACAAACCTTTGTATAAAAGGCAAGAAAAGAAAATGTGAGCTTTGATGGAAATAGAATGTCCAACTTGTGTAAGAATCTACGTCTTAGAAGAATCTTTAATGCTGTAATAATGTATATTATATATATATCAATATGGAATTAGGATTACCTTTTATGAAAAAGAAATATATAAATTATGTATATCAGAAGTGATTCGTCAAGAACACGAGCAGAATAGGGTTTTGCTTGCTTCCACAGAAACCAGTTGTTCTTCGTTACCTGAATCTCTGTCAAGAACACACAAGCCGACGATTGCTTGCTTTCGGCTAGCAATTTTAACTTGTAAACTATTTTTATCATAATTCCCAGAAAGTTTGCAGACAATGAGACAATAGATATCATCAATATGCAATGTGATCTCAGGAATTTTCATTAGTGATTTCCTCAGCTTAGACTGATCTGGTTTATATCTGGATTTTTGGCTACAGCACAAGAACAGGGCTAGAGCCACAATGGCCGCCGACCAATTCATTTCCCTCCTGTTGTTGATTAGGCATGATATGATTGTACGTGGCAATCTGGCTTTCTTTCGTTTCTTTTTCCTCGCCGTTTGCGAGGAAATTACTTGGGCAGCAGGATTGGCATTCATCACTCGGAAATATAAAGGTTCTCTCTCAGAATCCTTATAATGCCAAGAAGATTCTCATTCCCCAATTGGCAAGCAAATGGCAGAAGCTACAACTGCTATAAGACGAGAAAGAACTGCGAATGCACAAGCCACAGGAGGTGCAGAAATGAACGGTTGTCTCATCAATAAGAGTCCGTTTGATGTTACTGCTTGGAAGAACACTTTTCATGAAAACTTGTCATTTAAAGATGCTGTCAAGGAAATAAAGACTCTTTTTTCCCTAAAAGCAGATTTAAAATTCTTAAAGAAATAAAAAAATGAAGCAATTTTTTTCAAAAAGGTATTTTCTAATCTCGAAATTTCGAATGATTCAGACGTAGCTAGAAGGATTTGTTTTGGAAATTACTGAAAAACCTTGTGTCTGACGGAAGGTAATTCATAGGGAGGCCACTAGTGGGGTAGCGTTGGTACCGATCAAAGACCATGCTGGCTTCCACATCCTATGGAGTAATACATATGAAACAAGAATCAAGAGCTCACAGTTGAATAAAGTTCAAGGAAGTTACTATCATTCTGGTGCCAGCGACTTGCAAAAACCATACCCAGCTTCTACTCATCGTTTTGCTATCTCAAACAGCAAGAAACAAGCAATCAAAAGACAATTTGTAGTCAAATCTGTAAACAACGCATATATGGAAATGTATACAAAAATATTTATTCACAGCATCGCTTTCAACAAACATAATTTTTTATTTTTTACTTTGAAAATATTTACAAGCGACCAACAATGGTGATCCATGCAAGAAGCTTTAGACACCATTAATAGATGTGCAGGCTTTGACATAACAAACGTACGAAATATCTAGTGGCATTGTTATTTAGGACTAGAAAAGGCCAAACTAGTTGGCTTGTGAACTGCAAAAATGGAACCGAACTACATTAACCATGCAATTTTACTAAAAGCCCTAGAATTGGAACTTAACATAATTAATGAACGAGACTATGTTGGTATATTAACAGGAGATTCTAGCAGTCTGAGGGCACTTCATTTTGTCAATGTTGTCCGGATAACAGTACTTGCAGAAACAGCATCATACTCTTTCTTGCATGAGCAATTGTTCAAGTTCCTCCCTTCGCCGCTCCAATTCCTGTGATTTTAGTCCACGATAGATGATAAGAAAGAAAAATTGCATATACTCGGCATCATCAAGTCAACTCTTATCACATATGTAATATAACAATAATTAATCCGCTGTTCTCTTAGGAATATAAGACCAATTAAGGGATCATATGGAACAAAAGTCTGTCTTCATCTAACAATTCGAAACCTAAAAAGTTATAGCCTTCTAAATTAAACACTTTGAAGAACCAAAAACATCATTAACCATAATCATCATTTTGGCCCACATTCTAGCACCCTAGATAGAAGGTGATGATGATTTTTCAACTGGCAGAGGTGACACAGAAAATGGACAGTGGTTGTAAAACAAGACTCAGGATTGGACTGCAAATGCCATTGGAAAGGTCATCACTTGGCAAACATTGCAATGGCTTCAAATTCAATTAAACTTACAGGGATCTAAATACTCACATTTCCTCATCTCTAAAACATTTTCACAACTTTTGACCATTATGAGACTGCCATAACTAAAGCATAATTTTATATACTAGAGTAGCAAAAATGTAACCCTGAAAGTGAATCACTAGCAAAAACATCATAGCACACTCCTTTCCATGGTAGTAATTAGCTTACCTCCAAATCCTTCACTGCTTGCTCCTTTGAAATTTCTTTCTGTTGGCGAGCACGTTTGAGAAAACCAATGCATAGAACTCCCTAGAATAAAAGTCATAACATATGATTGGTTTGACATGCAGATTCTTCGGGACAAATATACAGTCAAACTTGAGTTTTTTTTATGGATTCAGTCAACTTGATGTCTAGACTACTAGATCTCTGTTAGATACTTGAATATTGTAATGATCGTGATTCAAAAAGAAACATGCAACTTCTTGTTCAATAGATAGCAAAATTATAAAAAAAATATGTAAATTTTATATTTATATTGGCAATAAATTTAGGGGAGACTAGTTGTCAACGGTCATCTTACTGAAACAACATAGATGAGACCACAAGCAAGGAGCAAGTAGCTTGCGATATTTTGTAAAAGAATAAGATCCTTCTGGCTCGCTGAATAGTCTGGGAACGCCCTTGTCATGACTGCAACACTGAACAGACCAATTACTAAAATTTAAAGATCATTCATGAATTGTTTCTAAGAGAATATACTTGTTGGCTTGTATAATTAAGTAAACATTAAAAGCAAGTTCTTACTAAACGATAAGACATACAATATCTGAAGCATACCCCTACCAGCCCAATACTCCAAAACCTGCAAATTGTATGATAATAAGTTATCAGGTGATGTATGGAAGAACGTCTCTGAGAAAGTACATCTTCACCTACGCTAGATCTGGAATGTGCCTATGTTCTAATTTCCAATTACAGCTAATTCTTTCTATTTCTGTTTCACTTAAATTATGGTCATGGATCTGATGTACCTATTAGAGGTAGAAGCTTGCAAAACTAATTGCATGATGTAACAGTTCCCAAAGTAGTGAATTCTCACTTCCACTCAAAATTTGAGGACAAGAAGTTTTTTTGCCCATGGGTACAGAAAATAGTTGGTCAGTTTCCACAGTCTATGATAACTTACGTAGTTACAGAGATGATGGATGGAGTGGTTCCGTCAAAACAAATAATACAGAGGACGACAAAATCATCTTTCACCCTGTTCTGATTATGATACTTGGAAATGCGGATGTTAGTGTATAGTTGATCTTCATCCTCTACAATGGAAACTCTAAACATATAAAACTCACTATGGGTGACTCTTTAACACCCAAGCTTTCATGGCCGGATTCCCATACTACAGTTTGCCAGATTTGGTTAGTTTCGGTTTCCTCAGGAAAAAAAAAATATATTAATGTACTTTGCGCACTCGACGGATACCTTTTTATATGTATAGACGTTACTTATATACATCTCAATCATACATAATTATTAAATAAACAAAACACTTACATACGGTTGCAGAGAAATAAATGCACAAATCACATACTTCAAACAAAAAAGAAAAAGAAACAGAAACAGAAACTTACCTGCCAGAACCTCATGATAAAGGTCCACTCAGTTTCGGCAACTACCACAAAAAAGGCAATCAGCACAGCGTAACACCTGAATATTCCATCGAATACCTAATCACATATTTTTTTCAAGAATTAAAAAGCAACCATGAACAATCAACAGTTTCTATTTAATAGTATCAATAATTATAATAACAAGAAGAGTAGTAAATTAAAACGTATATGCATACGAACATCGGATCCATCTCTAAACGATCGAATAGCAGAGAGCGCGTTAACGGCAACGCAAAGAATAGCCGTAAGCGCCGTTACAAAGCTGAAACATCTACATACTACTAAGAACGGGTCTGTTCCTCTTCTCAACGCTCGTGAACTTGACGCCACATCGTTTCTTTCTCCACTTCCTTCTCCGTTACCGTTTCTCGCCATTTGTTTGCTAATTGAAGTTTCATGAGATTTTCTTCGATGCTTAGGAGAAATGGTTTCGTCTTCTCTGGTTTTTGAGTTCAGCTGGTTTCTGCTTTGTTTGAGTTGACACGTGGCTTTTTCTCGTCATATGAATCAGCAGTTCCAGTCGGTCTTCGTTAATCCACAGGATTCTATTTATAAGCTAACTAATTTACCGGTTGATAAGGTCTGATTTACCGGAAATTTTGATTTATATTAACTTAGTAAAATTTATGAATTAATTTGTTAATACATTTATAATTTATTTATTAATTAAGTAATAATAATTTAATTTTAAATAGATGATTTAATGAATTTAGAATATAATTATGAAAAACATGTAAATTATACTGTAATTTTATTAATAAATTTTTAATTTTTTAAATAAAATAATAAATAATTTACCTTATAATTAATATTTATCAAATTTATTAAATATCAAGCGTAGAAGCTGACAAAAAATAAAAATTGAAAATGAAAATTCAATTTAATAAATTTAATTGAATTGATAAGTTTATGTAAAACTTATTGTTTCAATTAAATCTGTTAAATATTTATATTTTAAATATATTTTTTATATAATTATTTTAACAGATATAAAAGGTAAATTTAGATTATTTATAATTAAATTCATATTAATTCATTCTTGATATTTTAAAAGTTAAATCGTTGCAATTTAACTTATTAATTTAATTGAAAGATAATTTATAAATTGAATTATATTTATTAATTTTCTTTAAAATTATTTTTATAAATTAATAACACTATTTTAATTATTTTAATCATTTTGCATTAATATATGTTGAATTGATTATATTATACTATTAATTATATTGTATTGAGTTATTCATATCAAAATTTAATTAAAAATTTAAATCATTTGAATTTATATTAAATTTTAATAGAAAATACAATTAAAATTTTAAATCATTCAAATTTATATTCATAAAACTCAAGTGTGAGCATTCAAATTTTCAGTCAGTTTTTTTTATATGAATTTCAAACCCAACCAATTAACTTAAAATCAAATTTAAAAAATCAAAACTAAATTGATTAAAATGAAAATTGAATTTAGAAAATCAAAATCAAACAAATTAAATTAAATCAATTAAATCAAAAATCTAAAAAAATTAAATCAAATCGAATAAATATAAAAATTAAAAAATTAAATATCCAAAATCAAACCAAACCATAAAATAATATCATTTTTTAAATTAATAAATATATTTATTTTAATTTTTTAATTTTAAATTTATTTTAATTAATTAAAAATATAATCAAATTAAAAATCAAAAATTATAATAATAATAAATTAAATCAAATCAGAAAGCTAAAAGATTAAACAGAAATCACCAAATAAGTTTATTCAATTTTGACTCACGTGCATAAACTAGAACATTAACTATGCTTAAACAGCCGAAGCACTCAATCAAACTCACATGCTTCTCCGATCATTATGCACGAAGTCTGTTGTTTGGTAAAGATTTTATATTAATTTTTAAATTAATTTTTAGATTTAAAGATAGTTTTTAGTATTTTTTAGGTGTTTGGTATGAATTTCTAAAAAAAATTTTAAATTTTTAAATGATTTTTAAAATAACATTTTAAAAAATTATTAGAAATAGTTTTTACAAAAGCGATTTAAAATGACATAAATTATTCCTGATTATATTAAAGCATTTTACATCTAATAACTTTTTAGTAATTTCAAAAAGCTAATTCAAAAGTTAAAAATGATACCAAACACTCAAATATAAGAATTAATCTAATAATTAATTTAAAAATTAATCTAATAAGAATTAATCTAACAATTAATTTAAAAATTAATCTAATAGCTAACAACTATAGTCTAATATCTAATTAAAAATCTAATAAGCTCAATAATATTCAATCCTAAAACGAACCCATCAATTGTTTGGTCTTTTATCCCACCTACTGCTTGCTTTCTTCTTTGCTTAGTTTTATCAGCATCATCTCTCTTCTCTTGATCGAAGCAAATTTCCCTCAAAATGGACAAAAATTATATGATTGAAACAGAAAATAACACTGGTCAGGACAACACTTGCTTAAAAGATGGTTCAATTTGTGGGTATGAATCACTTCATCATCTCCTCAGTTCCAATCTCAAGCCTCATCTTTTCAAGGTGTTTCCTTTCTCTCTATTTCTCCCAGCTTTGTATTTACAACTGCAAATTTTTCTGTAGATTCTAACAGGTATCTATTAATTTGCTGTTTAATCTTTCTGTTATACAGATTCAATTGATATCCTTTTTGGTTTGTTTAAATCTGCAATCTTTTTTTGTATTCTTAAATCAATATAGAGTAGCATTTGATTGTGGTCAGTAGACTTGGAATCTGTTATTAGTTTATGATTTACTGATCGAGTTTTTTTTTCAGGAAGTTAGCCGTTTGCTTCATGGACTGAACTGTGGAAGGGCACTTGAACCCGTGGCTCTTGCAGAATCTGCAAAGTCTCTTGCTTCAGAGCATGATTTTGATCTCCAGGTAGTGGCTTGTGCTATTACTTCCTGTTGCTATAGCAGTTTAGTATTTTCTTTATCTTTGAATGACAGATTTGCTAGTGAGTATCTTGTTGCAACATACAATTTCGTTCATACTGATTATGATAATCATCTGATCCTATATAGAAATCGGGTTGTGAATAATTGAATAGTGGAAGTGATAATTTTGATTCTGTTTGCCTCTGTGAACATCATTGCCATTTTCTATTTGTCTCAGTGCAAGCATCTTTACATTTTCTTGATAGGATCCTTGAATGTGTAAAGTGTTTTGATCTTTAAATGTTGCAGGCCTTTTGTTTTGGTGCTGACAAAGAGTTAACAAGACAACCTCGGGTTGTTCGAGTGGGTCTTATTCAGAACTCTATAGCTCTTCCAACAACCGCCCCTCTTTTTGACCAAAAGAAGGCTATTTTTCAGAAATTAAAGCCAATTATTGATGCAGCTGGTTCTTCTGGAGTGAACATATTATGCTTGCAAGTAAGTTGAGACCCAAGAATTGAGGACTATGGATTGAACTAATCAATCTATTTATTTCCACTGTAATGAGAGTTTGAATTGTTTACACATACAATCATAATCAGGAAGCCTGGATGATGCCATTTGCCTTCTGCACTAGAGAGAAGAGATGGTGTGAATTTGCAGAGCCTGTAGGTGGAGAATCAACACAATTTCTTCAGGAATATGCACGAAAGTACAACATGGTCATTGTAAATCCAATTCTTGAGAGAGACATTAATCATGGAGAGACTCTTTGGAACACGGCTATTATAATCGGAAATCATGGGAATATAATTGGCAAGCATCGGAAGGTAAATGAAATTGTATTTTGACCTTTCATATATTGCTTTTGTAGTAATTTGTCTTGACATATTACTGATATCATATTTGGCAGAATCATATACCTAGAGTCGGTGACTTCAATGAAAGCACATATTACATGGAAGGAAATACAGGACATCCTGTGTTTGAGACTGCTTATGGCAAGATTGCTGTTAATATTTGTTATGGGAGACACCATCCGCTGAATTGGTTAGCATTTGGCTTGAATGGTGCAGAGATTGTTTTCAATCCTTCCGCTACTGTTGGTGAACTCAGCGAACCAATGTGGCCCATCGAGGTTATTTCCCTTTCATATGCTTTATTTCATGCTTAAGTGGTGGCGTTTTACATCTTTCATTTGCTTGCTTGATACCCAATGAGTACATGTTGGTGATGGGAAAAGATAGCACCAATTCACTGCATTCATGTAAAAATTTACTGGCACTTAGTTCAGCTGTGATGATTCTCTAATATAATGGAATGACTTGTTTTGATGTTGCATAAGCGTGGTTACGATATCTATTTTGACGATTGATATTGTATAATGGATTGCTTTTGCAGGCTCGTAATGCTGCAATAGCAAATAGTTACTTCGTTGGGTCTATCAATCGTGTTGGAACAGAAATATTCCCAAATGCATTCACGTCGGGTGATGGGAAGCCACAACATACAGATTTTGGGCAATTCTATGGGTCTAGTCATTTTTCAGCACCAGATTCTTCCTGCACACCCTCTCTTTCTCGTCACAAGGATGGATTATTAATCTCGGACATGGACCTAAATCTGTGTAGGCAGATTAAAGACAAGTGGGGATTTCGAATGACTGCTCGGTATGAGTTATATGCTGATATGCTTGCCCGTTATATGAAGCCTGACTTCGAACCTCAGACCATCTCCGATCCCTTGTTACACAAAAGGTCTTTGTAACTGTAAGGTACTACTCAAAACTATTGTCAGTATCTGAAATCATCATCCAAAATAAGTTGTATGTTCTTGTTTGTAAGTATTTGAACATAGTCTATCAAGAGGCAGATGAATAATTACGATAGATGTGACCCAAAAAAATGAAGAAACTGATGGTACCGATAAAGCCCTTATCATTCTTTCTCATTGGTGAACTTTTCTTTTCCATTTTAAAACTTCATTTGCTGCTTTTTACTACTACGATTATCCATATTCGGTGGTCAATCAGGAGTAGGGAATTATGATTGTCGTCTTCAATTTAAGCAGGATTAACGTTGAACTTTGAACTTGAAAATGCTGGTGTTTGCTACGATTCTGCAATGTATTTAACCGTTGCAATTTCCAAATGTTGATAGATATATGATGTCCATCTCCCATGGTTTCTTAGCTGTCAACTACAGTTTGAAGAGTTTGGCATAGCCCAGAAACTCTGCCTTGCATGGTTGCAAATGAGACCCCGGTCCGAACTCAACTTCTGCCGTATTGAAAAGTTCTCCGATTCTTTCGTGTTTAAGAGCTTTTAGGTGCTCATTTTCTTAACCTGAGCTAGAAGCTAAGATTTATCAAAATGAATTAAGGAAAGCTTTATACATTGGATCAAATCTGTGCTTATTCATTCAAAGAAATAAGCTTTATTCTATACAAGCACAGGAGGAGGCCCAGTGCGAGGGACCGCGGTGATGATGTAGTAATATCAGTAACGAAGAACTTAAGAGCGAGGACTTGTCAATGCTTTCATCAAACTAGAACATTAATCTAATTCAATCTCAAACCTGGTCCATGATAGGTGCAAACCTATTCGACGTAGACAGACATGGGAAGCAAAAACCATGTGATGGGGAGGTCTGGTTATGAGAAGCTGTTAAGGAGGTGGGCATGGTTTGTTTTGTTTGGATATCATATCCTTTTGTCAGACAGCTAACCGGCAAAATAGATATCGAATCTATACCAAATCAAATAAAAGCAAAATCATGTATACGGCATTCAAGAAAACAAGATAACATGGTTGCATTAAATGAAAACAAGCTTTTGCTAAGCAACTCTACCACTGATGAAGAACAAACAGAGTGCCGTGTGGTGACATTTTCCTTATGCGGTCTAGGAACTGCTAAGCAGATACATGGAGGAAACACTTACTGTTATTAGGCCCATTAAGCCACTATGTATACAGGTTGCCTAAACAGAAATTACGGAAAATATTATGCAAGATCATTAAATGCCATGGAGCTTAAAACATGAATATGTGTATTTCTCACATTTACCTTATATTAAAATATATTTGATGATTGAGGTTTTCATATATTTAACTTTAGAGCTTTTGATCATATAAGCTTTGTTAAAGAGATCCAGAAATGGTTTATATCCCTGAAAATTTATAGTCAATGGAGAGTATATGAGAACAAAATTTTGAGATTTTCAATTGAACACATGAATGTACACTTTCTATATGTTTTTATAATTATCAAATCTAATCGTAATTCCTCAGAAGCTGCAAATAGGTGTCTGAAACATTGTTGCTTGATCTTGGAAATGGAAAGATGATGAACAGCTAGTGATAGCTATAGAGGTCAAAAGGGCTTGTTCTACATCTCTAGTAACTTGTCGTTTGATCAAAGAAATTGCATATTTCATAAGCTGCGCATCGCATGGTAATGTGAGAGGTTGCTCACTATGCAAGCCGTACTCTTCTTCCGCCAAGTCGAATAACTCTCTGATTATTGGGTTGTTGAGATATTCCAAAGGAAGTTGGAAGCGCTTTTGATCGGCAGAGTACACAACAAAACTGCCCTTCTCAGCTCTTGCAGATGTGCTGCAACTATCTGTATTAGTATTTTGCATGGTTTGTGGCAAGGTGATTCGATTACGCTTAATAGCAGACAGTTTCTGCCACTTCTTTGCCAGTTTCAGGAGCCTCTTCGCATTGATCATCTTGTTAGACTCTTAAACGAACACAAAGGTTTTAAATTCTAAACTCGAGGACAAACTTGCGGTGGATAGTAAGGTAAAGCGGATAACCAGATTATATATAATCACCAAGCAGCAAAACCATGTGATAGGGCCGTAGAGGTTGTGAGGATGTTATCGGCAAGGCTGGAATGTTTACTAGTATTCCACAATCAAGCAGGCAAGGTGGAGCATAGAGGTAGCATATCAATTTCCTTTCTTTCATGTGATCTACTAGTTGAAAATATGGACCGAGAATTTGATTAAACATACGATGGCTAGACTTGTTCAATATTTCATGACTTGTTGCTAACTTGATCACATATATACCACTTGGCAGAAAGACAACACACATGGAAGAACTTGGACCGCCTTCAAAGTTGATTATTCGTGTTTTACAGACACAAAACAGACATTTGCACCTTGGAGATAGGCTCTCACAACCACCTAGCACATGGCTTTGCTTTTCTGATGATTTCCCCGCCTTTGTGGGATCCTCATGAAAACAGAGCCTAGTCCTGGCCTTCATGAGTATATAATGCAATAACTTTGCGTTTCCCATCCATCACAGCTTTCAGCATTCCTAACTTCAAAATCTAAGCCACTCCTCCGCTTTTCTCTTCAATTTTTTCCTTCAGAATACACAATAACAACATGATCAGTGCAAAGAAGCTTCTAAACTTGGCAAGAAAATGGCAAAATAAGGTTGCCATCAAGCGAAAAAGAATTGGATTGTCACGAGTAAATGCAACTCCAGATGCAACTAGTACAAGCACATCATTGAAAACTGAGAAGGGTCATTGTGTAGTGTATTCATCTGATCACAAGCGGTTTTTGCTGCCTTTGAAATATCTTAACACTGATATAATAAGGGAGCTATTTGACATGGCAGAAGAAGAGTTCGGATCATCAAGTGACAGACCTCTCACATTGCCATGCGAGGCAGAGCTTGTGGAATATGCAATCGATTTGATCAAACAGCATGTTAACAGAGACGTAGAAAGAGCTTTATTGACTTCCATAGCTAGCAGTAGCTGTTCATCATCATCTTTCCAACTACAGCATCAACCAACAATCCCTCAATTACCGATTTGTAGCTTCTAAATACATTGAGATGTATAAACTTAGATACACAAGTTGTATTCAGATTGTGTAGGTATTTCAGTATAGTTCATCAATATAACTGCCAATTTCTTGTTCATGGAAAATGAAATATTCCCAAGTTCTGTACTATTCATTTTGTCCAAAAAATTTCTGCTGGAGTAAAACTGCTTCCATCGCTGACAACTGCTAGCAGTTTCTAGTATTGAGTTGCATGGAATTGGCTAGCTCTCTATTGCCTTTTAGTACATGGTTTGCTTGCTTGGTTTCATCTAAAACTCTGACCTTGAAAGATAAAACCATGTTATAAACAAATATTTTTTGTTATCTACTGTTTACATGGTTTTCATCCGTTAATCCAATTCAATCATAACTCACCATCCTCGAACCTGGTAGTTACAGGTGAAATTCCTGTTCAGGGAGCTCCTAGAACATAGAGATATATGGGACGCAAAACCATGTGATGGTGTGGCGTAGATATGCTTATATCCTTCTGTCAAGTAGCTAACCAGCAAAATAGATACCGAATGGATACCATATCAAATAAAAGTAAAATCATTCGTATCATAATCAAGAAGAGAAGATAACATGGCTGCATTAAATGAAAAACAAGTTCTTGCCAAGGAACTCTACCCTTGATAAAACCTGTCAAGCTAATATATGGTGGGATTGTTATTGGACTCCATCGGGAAATATCTATGAGAGCTGATGTGTGGTAACTATTCTGCAAGATCATTTATAATTTAGATGCCTGTCAGGAATCCAGGCTTTGGAACGAATATTCTCTGAATTTTGAATTCTTTTTCTTACAATCATCCTTTACATATGATGTGAACATGTACGGACTTTGATGCCATGTGTTTACGTCACTACAGATCATTGGTTCATTGCAGTTCGAAACAATTCAGCAAATTACCAATATTATGAATTTGAAATGCTATAAACTATACTCGGATGGAAAACGTAAGTGCGCGCACAGAAATGCACTAGCTACGGATACAACAAGAAGTATGATGTCATGATTCATGAATTCAAAAGATAGCAGAAAAGTTCAGTCAACTACAGGAATAAGAAGAAAGTTTAAAGCCGTTTGAGTTTCGTCAGAATTCACATTTGTTACAGTACGTGCATAGCATGCCAATACTAAATAAACTTCAGTTAGTGATTATGAGATTGTTGTTTAACGGACAGAATTACATGAGAACCAAAATTTTGAGATTTTCAATGGGATATATGAATGTACAACTTGTATATGTATGTTTTACAATTATCAAATCTAATCGTAATTCTTTAGAAACTGCAGATTGATGGCTGAAACATTGTTGCTTGATCTTGGATATGGACAGATGATGAACAGCAACTGATCGCTATTGAGGTCAAAAGGGCTTGTTCTACATCTCTGGTAACTTGTCGTTTGATCAAAGAAATTGCATAGCCCATAAGCTGTGCACCGCATGGTAATGTGAGAGGTTGCTCGCTATGCAAACCAAACTCTTCTTCCGCCAGGTCGAATAACTCTCTGATTATCGCATTGTTAAGATATTCCAGAGGAAGTTGGAAGCGCTTTCGATCAGCAGAATCGACAACAAAACTACCCTTCTCAGTTCTTGCAGGAGTGCTGCAACTGTCTGTATCAGTATTTTGTATGGCTTGTGGCAATGTGATTCGATTACGCTTGGTGGCTGCCAGTTTCTGCCACTTCTTTGCCAGTTTCAGGAGCTTCTTCGCACTACCATCTTGTTAGTCTCTTAAATGAACACAAAGGTTTTATACTCTAAAATTCAAGGATAGATTTCCGATGGACAGTAAGGTAAAGCGGATAACCAGATTGTATATAATCTCCTAGCCAGACATCATTCAATCCGAGGAGCAAAACCATGTGATAGACCCATTGAGGTTTGAGGATATTATTAGCCAGGCTGGAATGTTTACAGTTATTCCACAATCAAGAAGGCAAGGTGGAGCATAGAGGTGGCATATCAACTCCTTCCCTGTAATCTACTAGTTGAAATATGGACCAAGAATTTGACTACACATCTGATGGCTAGACTCGTTCAATATTTCATGACTTGTAGCTAACTTGATCACATATATACTACTCGACAGGAAGACAACACACATGGAAGAACCTTGGACCACATTTAAAGTTAATTGGTTTGGTTTCACAGACAAAAAACATACATTTCCACCTTGGAGATAGGCTCTCACAACAACCCAGCACATGGCTTTGCTTTCCTGATGATTTCCCTGCATTTGTGGGATTGTCATCAAAATAGATCCTGAGCCTGGCCTTCATCAATATATAATGCAATAACTTTGCCTTACCTATCCATCACAGCTCTCAACATAAACTTCAAAATCTAAACTACTCTGCTTTTCTCTTCAAGTCTTTTCCTTCATATTATACAATATCAACATGATCAGTGCAAAGAAGCTCCTAAACTTGGCAAGAAAATGGCAAAATCAGGTTGTCATCAAGCGAAAAAGAATTGCATTGTCACGAGTCAATGCAACTGCAGATGCAACTAGTAGAAGCACTCCATTGAAAACTGAAAAGGGTCAATTTGTAGTGTATTCATCTGATAACAAGCGGTTTTTGCTGCCTTTGGAATATCTTAATACTGATATAATCAGGGAGCTACTTGACATGGCAGAAGAAGAGTTTGGATCATCAAGAAACAGACCTCTCACATTACCATGCGAGGCAGAGCTTGTGGAATATGCAATCAATTTGATCAAACAGCACGTTAATAGAGACGTAGAAAGAGCTTTATTGACTTCCATAGCTAGCAGTAGCTGCTCATCATCATCCTTCCAACTCCAACATCAACCAACAATCCCTCAATTACCAATTTGTAGCTTCTAAATACTTACATGTAGATGTATATACTTGGATACACAAGTTGTATTCATATGTATGTATATATTTCAGTATAGTTCACCAATATAACCTCCAATTTTTTGTTCATGAAAATGAAATATTCCCATGTTTTGCGCTATCATTTTTGCAAAAAAATTCTGCTGTAGCGAAACGCCTTTCACCACTGACAACTGTTAGCAGTTTCCAGATTTGATTTGCGTGGAATTGACTAGCTTCCTATTGCCTTTGGTACATTGGTTTTCATCTAAAACTCTGGCCTTGAGAAATGGAACCATGTTATAAAAAAATACTTTTTGTTATTGACAGTTAACATGATTTTCATCTGTTAATACAGTTCAATCATAACTCACCATCCTCAAACCTGGTACGTGAGAGGTGAAATTACTATTCATGGAGCTCCTAGAACATAGAGATATATGGGAAGCAAAACCATGTGATGGTGTGGTCTGAGAAGCTGACAAAGAGGTTGGCCCGGTAACATAGTTCCATTTAATGAAACGAAAGAGAAGTTCTTGTTGCAAACGGGCTGGAGTGATCGGCCCAAATTGGCGGACCGGACTTTGCGGGAAGGCGGGCTGCTGAACGCTTGTGGGCCGAAGAAATGAGGCCTGATCCATATCAGCCTTCTTCTACAGTTCTTGCCGAGTAACTCTGCATTGATAAGCACTGGCAAGCTGACATATGGTGGAAAAACATTGTTATCAGACCCGGTAGGCCAATATCTGTTGGAGCTAATGTATGGAAATTATTCTGCAAGATCATTTATAATTTAGATGTCAGTCTGGAATCTGGATTTTCAGACCAAATATTCTCCGAATTATGAAGTCTTTTTTCTTACAATCATCTTTTAATTATGATGTGAATATGTACAGAATTTGGTGCCATGTGTTTATGTCCCTATAGATCATTGATTTATTGCTGTTCAGAACAATTTCAGCAAATTACCAATATTATCATACACGAAATGCTATATACTATTGAGATGGAAAGCCTAAGTGCATTCACGGGAATACGAGAAGAAGTATGAGGTCAGGATTCATGCGTTTAAAAGATAAACAGGAATAAGAAGGAAGTTCAAAGCCTTCTGAGTATGTCAGGATTAACATTTGTTGCAGTACTTCATAACATGCTAATGCTGAAAAAATTTCAGTTAATGTAAATGAAATTGTCGTCAGCAGAGAGAAATATGTGAGAACAAAAATTTGTGAGATTTTTAATGGGATATATGAATGTACACTTCTATCTGTTTTTACAATTATGAAATCTAGCTGGAATCCATCAGAAACAGCAGATTGGTGTCTGAAACATTGTCGCTTGATCTTGGATACGGAAAGATGTGGAACAGCATGTGACAACAATGGAGGTCAAAAGAGCTTGCTCTACATCTCTAGTAACCTTCCGTTTGATCATTGAAATTGCATATTCCATAAGCTGTGCGTCGCACGGTAATGTGAGAGGTTGCTCACTATGCAAACCGAACTCTTCTTCTCCCAAGTCGAATAGAGCTCTGATTATCACGTTGTTAAGATATTCCAGAGGAAGTTGGAAGCGCTTTCTATCTGTTGAGTAAGCAACAAAACTTTCCTTCTCAGCTCTTGCAGATGTGCTGCAACTGTCTGTATCAGTTCTGCGTATGGTTTGTGGGAACGTAATCCGATAATGATTGATAGCAGCCAATTTCTGCCACTTCTTTGCCAGTTTCAGGAGCTTTTTTACACTAATCATCTTGTTGGTCTCACAATCGATGACAAAGGTTTCAGATTCTACAGCTTACAGACAAACTTGTGATGGATAGTAAGGAAAAGCAAATGACTAGATTATATATAATCACCAAGCCGGACATCATTCACTCCAAGGGGCAGAACCATGTGACAGAGAGCCATAGAGGTTATGAGGATATCATTGGCCAGGCTGGAATGTTTACAACTATTCCGCAATCAAGCAGGCAGGGTGGAGCATAGAGGTCACATATCAAATTCCTTCTTTCATGTGATCTATTAATTCAAATACGGACCAAGAATTTGACTACACATCTGATGGCTAGACTTGTTCAATATTTCATGACTTGTTCCTAACTTGATCACACATTTATTACTTGACACCTTGAAAGTTAAATAGTTGGGTTTCACAGACACAAAACACCTAGTACATGGCTTTGTTTTTCTGATAATTGCCTTGCATTTGTGGGATCCCCATGAAAATAGAGCCTAGTCCTGGCCTTCATTAATATATATAATGCAATCACTTAGCCTTTCCTATCCATCACAACTTGCAGCTTTCTCAACTTCAAAATCTAAACCCCTCCTCTGCTTTTCTTTTTCACATATTATCCTTCATATTTTACAATAGCAACATGATTAGTGCAAAGAAACTCCTAAAACTAGCAAGAAAGTGGAAAAATCAGGTTGCTATGAGGCGAAAAAGGATTGGATTGCCACGGATGAACCCAACTAGAGATGCACCTAGAGGAAGCACATCATTAAAAGCTGAGAAGGGTCACTTTGTAGTGTATTCATCAGATCACAAACGGTTTTTGCTGCCTTTGAAATATCTTAACACTCAGATAATTAGAGACCTATTCGACATGGCAGAAGAAGAGTTCGGATCATCAAGTGACAGACCTCTCACATTACCATGCGAGGCAGCACTTGTGGAGTACGCAATTGATTTGATCAAACAGCATGTTAATAGAGATGTAGGAAGGGCTTTACTGACTTCTATAGCTAGCAGTTGTTGTTCATCATCTTTCCAACTTCAACATCAAGCAACAATCCCTCAATTACCAATTTGTAGCTTCTAAATACTTACAATTATATTTATGTACTTAGTCAGAAAAATTGTACACAAGTGTATAACCTCCAAATTTTTGTTCATGGAAAATGAAATTTTCCCATGCTCTCTGCACTATACATTTATATTTTTTTCAAAGTTCTGCTGTGGCAAACAGGCTTCTATCCCTGACAACTGTTAGTAGTTTCTAACATATATTTGCATGGACTTGACTAAATTTCCGGTTGTGCATTGCCTTGGCTTAGTACATGGTTTGCTTACATAGTTTTCATCTAACCTGTAGTCTTGCAAAGTTGAACAGCCACCTTATGAACTGGCATTTAGAATTTTAAAAAAAATTGCAATGGATAGTAAGGCACGACAGGCGACTAGATTAGATAGAATCACCAAGCCAGACACCATACATTCCAAGGAGCAAAACCATGTGATAGAGGTTGCCAGGATATGATTGGCCAGGCTGGAATATCTACAAGTATTTAATAATCAAACAGGTAAGGTGGAGCATCGAGGTAACATATCAACTTCCTTCTTTCAGGTTATTTACTGGTGGAAATCTGAATCCTGAAAATCAGCCATTGGTGAAAGCTGGTCATGTGGGGTACATATATTTGTGGTAGGAACATGGTGCAAGTTTCAGATCTCATGGTTAAATCTACAGCAATGGACAAATGATTGTCACTAAGATTCGTCGTTAATTCTTAACAATGCATCCTTAAATCATTTGAGCCTTAAATTGCCTTGTCGATTGAAAATCATTTTTAATATTGCTAATATTCATTACCGAATTGTGTTTTTCTTCTGGTGCATTCTGCGGAATAATGTTCTTAAATTGCATGAAATATATTTTATACTTTATGAACTGCTGAATTAGTCAATCAATCATATATACAAATTAAACAACAATGGGATCATTTGAAAAGCACAAGCAGAACAATTTCAACGCCCACAGACGGCTAACTGTTGAACTATGTGTTAGCAGGGCAGAAACTGGTTTTCATGGACGTAAATCATCAGCACACCTAGTTTGACAAGTGAAATCATATATTGCATGAAGACAGCATCACATGGCGATTTGAATCTAATGACACAATATCTGTTAGATAACAAACAATATTAGTTCATAGTGCCGTTTTTCGAGTAGAGTGCTTTAGATAGAAACTATGTGAACAGAAACAGAAGAACTGGAATCTGGCCTAGTCCATGAAACTGTTCAAATAACTGTCATCTCCCAGGAAATCTGAAGTCATGAAAACCTTTTTGGTTCAAGCAGAATTCTCTTTTCCAATCCATTCATGCTTAGCAACTAATATTAAAAATATCAGTATAGTGAACATGGAAGTATTTCATTTTCCAGGGAACAAAATTTGGAGTATACTCATGAAATCTACTGATCTATACAAACTAATGTATCTAAATTTAGAATAATAATTTTTAGAAGCTACAAATTGGAAGTTGAGAGATTGTTGGTAGATGTTGGAGATGGAAAGATGATGATGAACAACTGCTAGCTATGGAAGTTAACAAAGCTTTTTCTACATCTCTATTGACTTGTTGTTTGATCAAATCAATTGCATATTCCATAAGCTCTGCGTCGCATGGTAATGTGAGAGGTCTTCTGCTTGATGATCCAAACTCTTCTTCTGCCATGTCAAATAGCTCTCTGATTACTTCATTATTAAGATATTCTAGAGGCAGCAAAAAACGTCTCTGATCAGCTGAATATACTACAAAATGACCCTTCTCAGCTTTCAAAGATGTGCTTCTGCTCATTGCATCAACAGCTGCATTGATTTTTTGCAAACGAATTCTTTTTCGCTTAATGGCAGCCTGCTTTTGCCATTTACTTGCCAGGTTTAGGAGCTTCTTTGCACTGATCATATTGTTATGTATAATCTAAAGGAAAAAGTGTCAAGAGAAGAGTAGGAAATGCTTTTAGATATTGAAGTTGAGAATGCTCAAGGTTGTGATGGATAGGAAAGCCAATGTGATTGTATTATATATATATATACATATCAATGAAGGGCAGGGCTGATATCGCTTCATTGAGATCCCACCAATGCAGGGAGATCATCAAGAAAGCAATGCCATGTGCTGGGTGGTTGAGAGAGCCCCTCTCCAAGGTTGGTATGTTGATTTTGTGTTCGTAAAACCCAATTAATTGACTTCACAGTTGGACCAAGGTTCTTCCATGTGAGAGTGTTATCTTCATACCAAGTAGTATGCAATCGGATAAGAAACAAGTCATGAAATATATATCAAGAAGTTGGCAGGAAGACAACCCACATGTAAGAACACTGGAGGAACATTTCCACCTTGGAAGGCTCCCTCAACCACTTAACACATGCCTTTGCCTTCCTGATGATTCCCCTGCATTTGTGGGATCCCCATGAAAATAGAGACTAGTCCTGGCCTTTCGTTGTTATATATAATGCTATAGTTTTGCCTTTCCTATCCATCACAGCATTAAGCAATTTAACTTCTAAAAACCATTCCTCTGCTTTTCTCTTCAAATCTCTTCCTTCAGATTATACAATAACAACATGATCAGTGCAAAGAAGGTTTTAAACTTGGCAAGAAAATGGCAAAATCAGGTTGCCATCAAGCGAAAAAGAATTGGATTGTCACGAGTAAACGCAAGTGCAGATGCAACTAGTAGAACCACGCCATTGAAAGCTGAGAAGGGCCATTTTGTAGTATATTCAGCTGATCAGAAACGTTTTCTGCTGCCTCTAGAATATCTCAATAATGAAGTAATCAGAGAACTATTTGACATGGCAGAAGAAGAGTTCGGATCTTCAAGGGACAAACCTGTCACATTACCACTCCAGGCAGCAGTTATGGAATATGCAATTGGTTTGATAAAAGCACATGTCAATAGAGATGTAGAAAGAGCCTTTTTAACTTCCATAGCTAGCAGTTGTTGTTCATCATCTTTTCAACTTCAACAACAACCAACAATCTCTCAGTTACCACTTTGTAGCTTCTAGAAAATCACAAGTAGATTTATATAATTAGATAGACAAATTGTACACAGATATTATAAGTATATATTTCAGTATAATTCATCAATGACCCAAATTTTTGTTCATGGAAAATGAAATATTCCATATTCTCTGCACTTTTCTTAAAAAAGAGAATTCTGCTGAAGCAAAATGGCTTCCTTCCTGACACTATTAGCAGTTTCTGACATTGATTTGCAAGGACTTGACTAGATTTCAATCATTCTGCTTATGCCTTGTCTTAGCTTACAACATGGTTTGCTTACATAGTTTTCATCTGGAAATTCTGGCCATGCAAAATGGAAAAGCTATTTTATAAACTAACATCGTTCATATCTAACAGTTTCTTTCACATTCTTCTTTTATTTCCCTTGAATTCAAGCACCATATAATCAAAGGAATATTTAATAGGCATTTCATCCTAATGAAACTGATGGATGAATTCATAGTTGTTCTCTAAAGATCCGGAGATGAGCAGAGCATGCTTTTTGACCAGTTTCAAAGACTCTCGTTTGAGGTACAGATCAAACAAGCCATAAACTGTCAGAGCCTGTCTCTGTGCCTGGAGTGCTCGGTCTGCCACATTTCAAATCACAACGGAGAGGCACCACTGGCATTAGTGGTGACAAGGCCGGTGAAACAAGGGCGGTGTCGTGGTGGGTCGTCTGGTTTTAGAAAGGTGTTGAAGTTGAAACATGTATTTGCTAGAAATGGCGCCACCATTGCCAAGAAATGCAAAGCTAACAAAGATGATGATGCCGTTGGAAGGGAATTTCTGGTCCTAAGAATCCTGTATCACGGGAAGCTTTTAGTAGATTATTAAGGTGCAAGTTTCTGCTCCCTCATCCAGAGACTTAGAATTCCAGTTCAAATCGCAAAGCAAGATGGCAAGTCGCAAAATCATTTAACATTCGGTTCAAAGCCTGAACCAAATCATTCACTTGGAAGCTTTCTGAATCTTAGAATAGACTTTAATTAGGTGCATTTCACTACTATGTAAACAGGAACCGAATAACTGTAATCTTGCCAAGTCCATGAAACTGTTTAACAATTATCACCTCTCAGCTTAATTTAAGGCATGGAAGTAGTTTTCGTTCATAGAATTTTGGTTTCCAAGAATACATGCAGGCATCTAAAGTTAAAAAAAATAGTCAGTATCATGAACATGGAAATATTTCATTTTCCAGAGAACAAAATTTGATGGTTGTACAGATATATATACACGATTGTGCATCAAAATGTGGAATTCAAAGTGTAACTCTTTAAAAGCTACAAATTGGTAGCGGACAGATTGTTGTTTGATGTTGGATATGGAAAGATGATAATGAACAACTACTGCTAGCTATGGAAATTAACAAGGCTTTTTCTACATCTCTATTGACTTCTTGTCCTAGCAAATCAATTGCATATTCCAGAAGTTCTGCCTCGCATGGTAATGTTAGAGGCCTGTCGCTTGATGATCCGAACTCCTCTTCTGCCATGTCAGAGCTCTCTGATTACTTCATTGTTTAGATATTCGAGAGGCAGCAGAAAACGTTTCTGATCAGCTGAGTATACTGCAAAATGACCCTTCTCAGCTTTTACTGATGTGCTTCTACTAATTGCATCAGAAGCTGCTTTGCTTCGTGGCAATCCGATTCTTTTCCGCCTGATGGCAGCCTGCTTTTGCCATTTTCTTGCTAGGTTTAGTAGCTTCTTTGCACTGATCATATTGTTATGTATAATCCGAAGGAAAATGCCTCAAAAGAAAAGAGGGGAAGTGCTTCAGATATTGAAGTCAAGAAATCCAGAAGTTGTAATGAACACAAAAGCCGATGTGATTGTATTAGATATGCAAGCCAGGACTACTTGATCTCTATCTTCAGAGAAGTCCCATCAATGCAGGGAGATCTTCGGGGAAGCAAAGCCATGTGCTGGGTGGTTGAAAGAGCCCATCTCCAAGGTGGGCATGTCGATTTTGTGTCTGTTAAACCCAATTAAAGGTGGACCAAGGTTCTTCCATGTGAGACTCTTATCTTCCTGTCAAGTAGTATATGATCAAATCAAACACCAAGACACGAGTTTGGTCATTACAGATTTACATGTACCAAATTATTGGTTAAAGTTGGCAGAGTTGGACAAGGTAGGTACGTGCAAGAAAAAGAAGTAGCATAATGAACTCAATATGTCTAAGAACTGCGAAGCAGCTGTTCAAACCATGCTTCACAACAATGGGGGGAACTTGTTTAGATTTTGTACATAAACTATATAGAGTATCAATTGCATTAACTGTAATGATAAACATTCTAACAAGTACAATTACGACATTTGATGAACTTGACATGAGTTAGAATGTGTTTTGGTGATGTATAATTCTATGTTGTGATGTGCTTATCTGATAACTGAGTGGATAGATTATGTTCATAGTTCAAGTCATTTGGAAAGCCAACAAATCTTAGAATCAGATGCCAGAATGATTGAAACATTGTGATTTACGACTCAACAGAAGAAGAAAGTGTACGGTAAGTGCACTTTGAACCAAAAGACAAAAATGAGATCCCAATCATTCTTTGGAAATTGCCAAGAACATAAATAACTAAGCCATGTACCCTCTAAACTAACGATTCTCATTCTTCATTGAAATTAACAATACCAAATCAACCTTTTCAATTCTTTTTGTTACTATTTAAGTAGCAGCCTGCACCGAAGATAGTGCTTTATCCCTGGATGTTCAGTCAACCATTACATTTCAAAGAATCATTGATGAATATCAGGGAGAACCAACTAGCTCCGTAACCACAACTCATCTGCCCTATAGCCATAGTCTGCACTTCAGGCATAGGGATGGTAAGCCTAAAGAAGCTCATCAAAATAGCTGCCATGAGAAGAAAAAGAGTTTCTTGCCTTAGGATCAATAGCCACAGAAATATGTACTTTTCTGGTACATCAAACTGGGCAACTACAGGTAATTTCGTTATTTATACGAGCGACAACACACGATTTGTTATCCCTTTATCATATCTGGGCAATAACATTATCAGGGAGCTGTTTGAGGTATCTGAAGAAGTTTTTGGACTGCCAAGTGAAGGTCCTATCAAGTTGCCATGCGATGCAGTCTTCATGCAATATGTGATTTCACTTGTCAAACGAGGATTAGGTGATGATTCGGAGAAAGCATTGGTCATGTCCATTAAAACCAGTTGCTGCTCGTCTTCTTCTGGTTTCCTGCTAACACAGAGAGATCAACAGTTAGTCGCCTGTAACTGCTGAAATTGACATGCTGATCTCTTCTAAATGCTCAGCCATGTAATTCAATTTCTATGTGGCTCATTTCACAATGTATAAAATGGATTTCCTGCAATGTAATGACAGGTTCTTCTGTACCAACAAATTCATCATTAATCAACTAAATTATCGAACAAAATCCATCAGCCACTCATTCATGTGGATCCAAATTCATATTGACTTACTAATTTATAAGCATCTTTTGAGGTTTAAGCAGCTCGTGAAGACACATGGCCATGATCCATCATTCGCTATCTAATTTCAACCATCTGTGCTCCACCTTGCCTAGATGTCTAATCTGACCAAGAGCTGCTTGACAGCCAGACAACGCATAAATTGAATAACCTTTGTCTGCCTTGAAATTGAATTTGAATGGGCTTTGAGACAGAATACCAACATGCCCACCTAAGCGATAGCCTCTCTCAACCACCTGTCACATGGCTTTGTTTTCCTGATGATCTCCCTGGATTTGTGGGATCCCCATGGAAACAGAGACCCGTCCTGGCCTTCACTAATATATAATGCAATCACTTTGCCTTTCCTATCCATCACAGCTTTCAGCATTCTAGCTTCAAAATCTAAACCACTCCGCTGTTCTCTTCACATCTTTTTATTCAGATCATACAACAACAACAACAACATGATCAGTGCGAAGAAGCTTCTCAACTTGGCAAGAAAATGGCAGAATCAAGTCGCCATCAGGCGAAAAAGAATAGGATTGCCACGAATAAATACAACTAGCAAAAGCACATCATTAAAAGCAGAGAAGGGTCATTTTGCAGTGTATTCATCTGATCACAAACGGTTTCTGCTGCCTTTGGAATATCTTAACACTAACATAATCAGAGAGCTATTCAACATGGCAGAAGAAGAGTTCGGATCATCAAGCGAGAGACCTCTCACATTGCCATGCGAGGCAAAGCTTATGGAATATGCAATTGATTTGATCAACAAACATGTAAACAGAGAAGTAGAAAGAGCTTTATTGACTTCCATAGTCAGCAGTTGTTGTTCATCATCATGTTTCCAACTCCAACATCAATCAGTAATCCCTCCATCACCAATCTGTAGCTTCTAAGTAGTTGCAGTTAGATTCATACACTTAGATACACAAATTGTATACATATGTACTATGTATATATTTCAGTATAATTCATCAATATACTCCAAATTTTTGATAATGGAAAATGAGATATTGCCATGCTCTCTGAACTCTCTCTCTTTTAACATGAAATGCTATGCATGTATGGCTTTGAATTGACAATAAACTTTTGGCCTTGCAGAATGGAAAGGCAAGTTATAAACGACTCCCTCATATTAAAAATCAAACTGTAAAAATTAATTAATTAATTATTTTTTTTATAGAATATTATTTAAATCTCTATAAATTAATATGAAATTCATAATATCAAATCTCAATCATTAAAATTAGTTTGAAAATTATTATGGAGCAAGTCAAAATAAATATTATTTAAATATATTATTTTAATGTCCAAGAAAATATTACTACCGTGTTTCAGAATCTTTGATGCATTTTAATCAAACGTAAGCATGTAAGTAATCCCATCATCAGCTGCCACGTGTTCAATTGCAAAAATTGCCTGACCCACCAACCGACTTAAGTCATCTATTTAAACCAGTTTAAGACACGGTTCATAGGCAAAGTAAACTTTTTATTATTTCCTTCTCTAGAAATCTCCATCGCCTCTTCTCGGCCGCCAGAAACATCGTCAACAAACACCATGCCTCGCCGTAGCTCCGGAGGTTAGATTCTTCTCTTGATTTCGGTCTATCATCTGCTTGCTTTATTATCCAGTATGCGAATGAATGTATTGATTGCGTTAACCTCTGTTTCATTTCTCGCCTTTTCATGTTATGATTTCTTAGGACCATGTTGTAAGATACGAATGACCCAAATTTTTGTTAC
>CANYBF011252518.1:0-24442 GCA_948192965.1 Dalechampia spathulata | reverse complement strand
TGGATGAGTAGTGGAAGAATGACTTATTGGAGGCCTTGCCAGTGAGATTTCATATGGATAATTGATCTATGTCTGTGAAATATATCTCACTCATATCAGTAGTGCAAGTATCCTTAAGACTTGAGATAATAAGGTTATCTTAATTATAGATCACTATGTTTTGACTCCTATGTTTTATTCCTCTATAGGAGGCATTCATAACTTGGACGTTAGATATAGTGTAAAGTAGTTAAAGGTATTTGTTTATCAATAAAGGATTCACCACCCCAGATTAAAAGTAGGGGTTTTATCTTATTGATTTATGTAATATTCTTTATTTAAGAATCTCTGGCCAGAGTATGATGGCTATTAATGAATGAGTTTTATAAGGTTATTTTAGGAATAAAGATTATGGTATAGGAAACATCAAATTTAATGCATGATCTAACACACTTGATCATACATTGAGTTGACATTAATCCATACTCAAACTTGAATGAGATAAAGGATGCTGAAAGGAGTTTATTGCATGGAATCTGATGTGGAAGGGTTTTAGTCAAACTAATGACTTCTTGGAATTTAGGTAGTCATGATGTGTGACTAGACACCACTCATGATTTACATATAATATTATTAAATGAAGTTTAATAATATGTTAATATGTTGCCAACATGTCAAGAACCCAAAAGGTCGTACACTAAAAGTAAGGAAATGATAATCATGAATGGATATTGGCAAAATAATGTTTTTATGGTTATAATATAACCTAAATTTTTCATGTTCATTAGAAAGATCATGAAATGGGCTTTGATTTGATGCCAAGATCACTAAAATCTAATAAGTAGAACTCAAGATACAAGTGATTTAAGATGACATGTTTTACATGCATGGTATATATGGGTTTTGACGGAATTAATTGATTTAATGGTCAAAACCTGAGTATCATTAACTTATTCATGTATGATGAATTAAATAGAAGTACACATGATTTTCATGTGCTTCTAGAAGGAAATTTAAGTTAGTCATATGCAAATCACATGCTAGAAGCATGTGACATACACATGACTTGACTTAACATAAACCTAATTAAGATTATATCATTATATTTTGGTGAAAACATTTTGAGTGACAGAAGCAAATTTCAGCTGCCTTTCTTCTCCTTCTAGTTTCTAAGTATTTCAAAGCTCAAGAATAAGAAAAATAATTTGGTTTTGATAGAATATCAAGAAGAAAACCGAATTCTATCATCTTTCTTCATCCATTCTATTTTATATTTTGTTTTACTAGTCTCTAAACAAAACTAGTAATTTGATTACTAATCATTTTCTTAACTTATGTGGATAGTTTGGAGATCCTCTATCCTTGGGGATTGAAAAGTTTGCTACAACTTTTTAGAAGGATAAAGAAAGAAGGAGATCGACTTAAAGTAAGTTTTTCAATCTCCTTTGTATAATGTTCTCTGTATATGATGTTTTCTATGTATAGAATTACTAGATCCATTGTAAAACATGTATTTAAAAAGTTCTAAATTTCATCTTCCATTGCTAAACATATTTTCATAAACTAATATTATACTAAGGCGTGTCTTCCTAATTCTGCTACTAAGAACCTGGTGCTTGGGCAATGTGATCAATGCTGATTATGGTGCTCAAGTTGAGGCTTGCAACCCAATTCTACTATTAGGAGCCTGATGCTCAGGTGAGGCAATCAATACTGATTATGGCCAATTATAGGATTAATGGATTTTTTATGAGGCTTAAAAATCACCTAAAGTTTAAGTCCAGATGCCTGCTACCAGGGTTTAGGAATCAAATGCTTAATTCTATCGGGTGGTCAACTGTAAAGCCTGAGTGATCAACTGCTCGATTGAGGTCAAACAACTACTGGTTCTAAGCTGATCAATTATCAAATCTATGCTCATGCCATCAAACATGTGTCTGATGTCTCCAAAGATAGTATTTGTAACCCACTACTAGAATAAAACATTTCCTAGTTAATGGCTTGACTAGTAGTCAAAAGCTTGACTAAAACTGATCGTCTATTGGATCAATTTCCTATCTATGCTAGACATGGAAAAGTAATTTTTTAGTAAAATTAGAATGAAAATGGTCTAGAGAAAATACTTGAATTTATGAGTATTAGTCTACTGCATTCTGATTGATTTTTTTAGATTTTTCAAACGTTATGGGTTATGAAAATTTGACTCATTGGGGAAAAAATGCTCCAAAAATTTTGAAATTTTTATGAGAAGCCTAATTCCATGAGTGCATCTTTATGAGTGTATGGTGCATGTTAGTAGAGCTCCCTAATTGCCGACATATGTTAGCAAATTTTGCTATATATGGAGGATGTTCCACTATATGCTACACATGTCATATAGAAATGATTTACCTTTATTCTTTCTAACCAAAAATCACTTTATTTTCTTCACAAAAAGTAATGCTCTCTTAACTCTCAACACCCAAATTCCATCATTTCCTAAAAAATGGTTGAAATTAGGATGCAACTAACACCTTGAGACCTGGAATCTATCTCAAGCTATGCTCTAATCAAGTATATAACTCATGACCCCTAGTATGGAGCTTTCTATGGTGAACTAATTACTGAAAAGTTTACCATAGACTCACATAGGTCTCAATCTCCTTCCAAGAAGGTGAGTTTCTTATGTTTTAGTTTGATTTTTTGAGTTTTTCTAAAGTTGAATTTTTATGCATTTTTGGTTCGTTTAGGCTAATGGTTAGCTTGGATTTGATGCTAGGCTAAGGCTAGGCATAGGAATGTATGCTTTGATCAAGAGGCTTCAGGAGATTTATGCAATTTTCAAATGGGTCTATGTTATATGCTACGCATATAGCACTATATGCATTACTTTTGACCTTGACTTTTCACCCGTGCATTGTAACTTTAGGTTTTCTTTGATTTGGCTTAGTATAGGTCCCCGGTGTCAACCTCGATTTACACACATGCCTTTTAGCCTCCTCTAAGTGCTTTAGACATACGGAGCATGTTATATTTTACTTGTGGAAGGTGGATCACATAACATGTATTTTCTAATGTGTGGAGCACATAGTGCTACATACTGTGCATGTTCTGAAAATATACGCATGATGTGCGGCCTTTTCCTATACAAATCTAATATACTCCATATATCACCATACATTTATGCCCTAAATGATACTTGTTTGACATATGCTACACATATATCACTATGCATAATTTTCCAGAATCCCACATTATTTATCAATTCTTTGACAATCCATCATCATTTCTTATGAATATATGCCTTGTATTTATGGAAAAGAGGCCCAAAATTCATTAAATCTACCCAAACTCTGTCAAAATCATATCATACTTAATTAAGTAATTAACCTAGGTTTAATGACTAATTAATCCTCTCTAAACCCCTAATCACGTTTTGGAATCAAGTTTTTTAAAGATAATCACTTGGTAAGCTTTTGAATGCCTATTCTATTCTCATTTTCTTCTTGATTTCTTAATGGGGTTTGTGATTTAGCTTTATGTTTCATTGATTGGCTTCAATCATGAATGTAACAGTAGCATTTAATGCACCTACGTAGCTTAAATGATCTATAACAGTCATATATCTACTGAGATTTATGGTTTATTTTATGTTTTTGCCAAAAAATACATTTTCCCTTTAATTTTGCTTGCTACAAGTTGCACATAACTTACTATGTATGCCACATATAGCCTATATGTGGTGCACATCATGCTATGTGTAGCATATATAGTTGCTAGATTTTCTAGAAAATCATATTTTCACTCATTTTTTACTTGATTTCACTCATTTATTGAAGTTTTTTTGTAGCATTAATGGTTTCATAGTAACCCTATTGATTTGAATTCTTCATACATTGATCCTACATCATTAATTTTAGCTTCAAAGTTAATTTTTCAAGTTAAATACTTATTTAATTTGTTAATATATTGTGATTAATGTGATTGGCTTAAGTTAGATGTCTTTGCCATCTTTAATTGGCATTTGAATGATGTTAAAGTTCTCCAGTTCAATGTGTCATAATTAATTTCACTTGATTTTACCATTAAATCAATGAATTTGTTTATTTTCTTAATTAATGTTATTTTAATTATGATTTTATTTATCTTTTGACATGTTTAGCTTAATTGGATGTTGATTTATTTCTAAGTGATGTTACATGTGATCTTAAAATCTTCCAATTATGTTGTTGATTGATTTTGCCTAAAATTAATCATTTTTTATGATTTTCATGATCTGATCTGTGTTAATTAATATGTTTTCATGATTATTGCCATTATATTTGTCACATCTTTTGGCTGCGTAACATGCTCCTGTAGTATGATTATTAATTCTTTATTAAAAAAATCAATAATCATCCTACAAAGGATTCTATACATTTATAATTAAGTGCGGACACTTTTTTTATATAAAATCAAGCATACAATCCCTTAATTATATTTGATCCATTATCATACTATCATAATTTCAAGCATCATCATATTGAAGTTATTAACATACACACATCATTGTTTTACATATATAGGGATCGCCATAAATCATTATCAACATAATTAATAATACCGTCAAATACCATTAGTCATAATTTTAATTACTACCAAGTACTTTATTTAGAAGTTGCACAATTATTACGAAATAGAAGTTCGATGAAAGTCAAACCAAACCATTTACCAATAAGCTTAGTTGAGTTGTCCAGCTGCTGCCACTAACATTCTTGTTCCCCGGCTTTGCTTGTTCCTACGTTTATCAATTGACAAATGCTGAGTATAAAACTCAATGGTGCTAATATATTATTTAATGTAAACATAATAATCAAATATCATCATAAATAATTTCATTAACATATTCATGATATAATAATAAAGATAATATCAATTATCCATAATGCATCATTTAATATATCATTAAATGTATATCATATGCCATTTTTATCTTTATTAATTATTCTTACCAATATCCATTACTAACACTTCAATATTCATTAATTATTCACAACTATTCTTCATATCATTAATATCTTTATCAATACCATTATTATCTCCAACAAAGTCATTTCATCATTAACAATGTCATATCATTATCATTATAATTATAATATGAATGTTATGACATGTATGTCATTTTAACATTTATTTGTATGAGTGTAAAATATCATAACAATTGTATCAACATCATACTTTCATGAAAAATGCTTATTTATGAGATTGCATTTATGTAATGCATTATCCCTCGTATTTTCCTGTATCATTTCATATCGTATCATTGACTTTATATATGCACATTGTCTTGAAATTTCTTTCCATTTCATATGATTCGATATACTATGAACCACTTCATAATCTTTTCATAAATTTCATATTCTTTATCCTTCCATTTTATTTTCCATAGGAATTTTATTTCATCATATCCAATACCATTCATATAATCATTTTCCTTTTCATTTATTTATTTTTCACCTTCCTTATTTCTCCATGTTATACTATGCCATCTTTCATGATAAATGTAATGATGTTTATGACAAGTTAATTACATTTATATCATTATATCATTACTAATTTTGTAATACTATTGCATTACTATACCATTGCCCCTTTGATCTTTTAATGATCTAGGACTTCCAATTAATTAGCACAAACCTGGAATATCCTTTCCTTTGTTTAAATCATTTGGTGGTACGTGAGGATTATCCACTGAATTACCTAATCATAATGCAATGTTCATCTTTAATTAATAATTGATATTCCAAAACAATCATTCATTATTTCACGTTGGTAATTCATATAACACTATTCAAAACTCATTAATCATACTTATAAACATATACCATTGTATTAATCAACCTCATATCAGTTTAATTCTCTTATTTTATTATAGCATTATTTAAGAACTCATGTTACTATTTTACAATAGTAATTTACTATTCCATTTATCTAAATTAATTATCATATAATTCTAGATCAACTTGTGACAATTATAATACCAACTTAATATAATTATCATACCACTAAAACTGCACTTATTAATCTTCTACTCTTTTATTAACATCTCATTATTTTATAATTATAATCCTAAACCCTTCTTCTTAACTGTTTCTTTATTATTTAACCAAAACAGTATTCTCTTATTTAAACAGTTGATATTTTAACATATTACTCAATCCATTTAATAAACATTAAACTTATTTAATTTCTTAGAAAATCTTAAATCATATTTATCCCTACTGTTCAAACCTACCAGTAACATCATATATATATATATAGTTATATCCTTTTCTAATTCTCTATTTAATAATATAATTGATATTCTGCAAAATAGTTTATAACATCTTATCAATTACCAGCCAGTTGATTTTATCAAACTAATTATTTTCTAATTCCCACAACTTTTGACTTAAATCAGATTCTTAATACTATTCTTAATGTTTCTAGAAAATAGTTACTGTCAGAAATTAAGACATAAAAATAGTTGCTATTATAATTTAATACACCAATATTTAGGATTAATTTATTTAACTTCTCAGTATTCTACATATAAATTAATTATGTTATCATAAACCAGATACTTCTATTATTACTAATCACTTATTTATATTCAAAACATCTGATTTAAAATAGTTACTGATAATATGCTATTTATATACCACTTCTGTTGTCCAACATTAATTAATGACATTTTAGCTATTAACTCTGTTTATAATAATGACTTATTTATAAATCATAAAACATCATCCCCTTTTTACTTAACTAACCCATTTAATACTACTATCATATAATCACTTAGTAACTTAAATAGTAACTTACTTTAATTTATTTATGTCATTAACATACTTAAACACACATCCAGTAGCATACATTTATGATTGCTTAGCATTATATATCTCACTGTCATCTTAATTTAATCCATCTAACAAAATTTTTATATCATTCACTTATTGACTCATTAAATCTCTTAATAGCACTTAATACATGAACTTTAATTATCACTTAAGTCCTTAGTGTAAACTTCAAATAAAAATCATTTCATTTTACTTCTCCTTATTAAAACTTCACTTTTGTTAATAGATTAAATTCTTAAATAACCAAAGCATACCACTAATTAACCAGTTCATTAAACTCTTTATTAATACATATCATACTTAATAATCTTTTTGATTTTAAATTATAAATTTATCACAAACTTCATAGCTTAGTTTATGTCATACATCATTATATTCTCTAATTTAGTAAACACATTTGACATTTTATCAAACCAAAGTATAATATTTATTTATGACCTTAAATAATCCTTCTAAATACATTTAATATGCTTAATTTAATACACATTCAAGTCCATATAAACCTTAAGGCTGTATACTTCCATTTAAGTCCTTTAATCATTTAAGTAATGCATCTAAGTCCAATTTCATTAATCTTGCTTTATACTAATCTTCTTACATTATAAGACTTTCCTTTCATTTTAATTCTTAAGTTAAATAATTAAATCAACGTAACAGAATCAAATTTCCATAATTTTAAACTCAAAATACTTAAAATAAAGATTTAACCTTAAAACATCAAATTTGCGTATCTTATCACTTAAAAATTTCCACTTTATGTATAATTCCTTAAGCATGTCGTATACTTCCATTTATATCATCAAAAGAACTCCATTTTTATCCCAATTTAAAAGTCAAATAATTAAAGCATACTTTAACTTAATCATTTATTTCATATTTCTTAAATCATATACACTTAAAATGAAATTGAACCTTGAATCATCAAATTTACTTAACTTATTACTTAACCTTTATCATTTTCTTAACTTTAATCTTCTGTTTAAACCAATCTATTCATTATTATGTTATATCTTACTAAATCCTTTAATTTTCCTCTTGAAACTTTTGGCCAAATTGGAAAACACAAGCCACACATACCCATACAACCACTAATCACTTAATTCATACTCTTTTACATCACTAACCACTCTAACCATCAAATCATTAACAAAATCTAACATAAAACATTCTTCCTAAACCATAAAATACTCATAAAAAATACAAATCAATAGATCTATAACTACTTCATAATCACCAAGGCTCACCTTTAGCCAAACAACCAAAAATTCAACTCAAACTTAATTTTCCCCCTTGATTTGCTACAGATTTGAATGAACCTTCTCCTTTTGATTTCCTTTAAGTTGATCTACAACTTAAATCAACATGCATGTACCTTGGAAGTTAGATCAAACTATAAAAAGAAGTTAGATAATAAAGAAGGTTTTGGTCTCTTTGAAAAAACATTTAAAACTTGATGGATCTCAACTTACTCTTGAAGAACAAGGAAAAGAAGTTTCGCTCACGTCTTAAAATGATGAAAAAGAGAATAATTTTTTGCCAAACTTGAAGGATTCTCTTAGATTTTGCTTGAAAAAAAGAAAACCAAAGCCAAAATAAGAAAAAGGCTTGTGGTTTTAATGCTTAGATGAAGATATACATGCGCACTCTTCTTAATCAAGTTGGAAATGGTATCATCTTCACCAAAGATTGAGCTAAACGCATAAATCTCCCATTATACATGAAGTTTGAAGATAAATGATGGATTTAAAGAAGCTAGTTTCATTTTTCTTAAGTGAAAGAAGAAGAAAGTGTAAGAACAAGATGAAGATAAGTTAGAAATGAAAAGGTAAGAGAGAAATGAAGGGTGGAGAGTGGATATGTGTCACACCCACACTCATAGCATCCTTTATGTGCTTGCATTTTATGCATGCTTTATGATGGTGGAATGATGAAAGTATGAAATGCATGGTAATGTTATGATTATGAATACCTTGAATTGATATATGTGCCATTAAATGTCTTAGTGATGATAGAAAGTTCATAAAATATAGGAATTATAAAGAAAAGAATATAAAAGAAATGAAAATAGACATTAAGTAATGAGAAAGTGTTTGGATTGCCTTAGGATGTTCATTGGGAAGTGGTTATGCACATGGTCTTTAATAATGCTCAATTATGGAATTGAGATGTAGAATGTGATGTCTTGGCATGCTAGACATGTTATCATATGTGAATGCATATGATAAAATGCATGAGGAAGTGGTGGTGAAGTTAGAATTAAAAAAATATTAAGTATGAGTTTAGGATATAAATGTCATTTTATAAAAGAGAAGGGCAATTATGGAAACTAAAAATATGTATGTATGTGTATATTCATGTGCATGTATGACATGTATGATATGTATGACCATGGCATGGAATTAGGTAGGAAGTAATTAATCAAAGGAGTAAGAATTTAATTTAATTAAGGAAATTAATTATATGTTGACAAGTGTCAACATATGATTGGTTCTTTCTTTTACTTTTGTTAAAAATAATTAAATAAATCATAAAATAGGAAATAAAGAGAAGGAAATATGGGAAGTCACCATTATAAACTCTAAACATTCGTTCACTTCTTCTTCCTCCCCTTCTTACACTTCAAACTTAAAGAAAAATCATAAATCTAAGGTACTTTTTCATGAAAATTCTATATTTGAGGGGTTTTCAAACTTGTTCTCTTTATATGTGTGCTTATTGCTTCATATTCTTTGATATAATTGATGTATGGAGCATGTAGGGTTTTTCTAGCATGAATACCTTGAAGTAAATGAAGGAAAAATGATGAATTTCATGAAATACATGCTTAAGCATGCTTAATATGCTATCTTGGTGCAACTAAAATGAAGTTGTGTATGTATATGCATTTTCATACAAACCCTAGCTTGTATTGATGTAATTAACTCTTAATTTGTTGTGCTATATGTAAATGATGAATATGGGGTGATGAAGTGTGTTAAAAGATATGGAAACGGTGAAGGAAAGTGGAAGAAGAGTAGTGATTGTGAATAGGATGTTTGCTGGTTTATTTTGGAAGCATGAGTTACTTGTAGTATATGGGGTAAACATTGTCTTTTAGCTTGAATTTTATGGATGATATGCTTAAATTATGTGTTGGGATATTCATTGTGTAATTTGAATGCAAATGGAAGTGAATTAGAATGTCAAACATGCATTAGAAGTGAAGTGGTACAAAGAAGAAAGGGTTTACAAAGTTACTACCCAAAATTGTCATTTTTTGTATTTAGCCCCTAAAATTTGGTATGAGTGAATAAATTATAAGAATGCAAGAATTTAAGATGGAATACGGTGTTAGAATGAAGAAATTGGCATTTGGTTGCATGAAAAACGAAGGGGAACCATAAGTATGCAAACCCGGATTTTAGCCTCGGCAGAATTTCTGACCCAGTTTAGAAATGACTTTTGGAGGCCTTAACGTTGTCCAAAAATGTTGTGTAAGTACTCAAATTAAAGCTTATTGAGTCTAGTTTCCTATGGTGTCTGGATCATTTAAAAGGAAAAGTTTAAGGTAGTCAAAAAAGGGGACGCCATCCTCAGGGGTCCCTAACAAGAAAATGAAAGGTTTTGTAAAGTGTATTTGCATACTATGTTTTTCTATGGTTTAGGATTTTGTTTGCATGGTTTGTTGCCTAGATTTATACATGGATTGAAGGCTTAAATGTAAATGTTCTTCATGGTTTATAATGATTCCTATAAGGTTTCTAAAAGAATGAAGTAAAGTAAGGTAGAAGTAAAAGGAAAAGTAAAGTAAAAATTCACCTAATGAATAGTACCACATACCAATAGTGCATTGCCTTACATGTTTTGACCACTTAAGGGAAACATGTTTCAAGCTTCCAAACTTTAAGGTATACCCTTTAATACCCCACTACTCAATCTTATACATTTATAAACATACTTAAAGGTATAAAAGGGGTCACATGTGATATGTTGAATTATGAATTTCCTTGGTAATTTATGCATGCCCAAATGGTTAAAATCTATGATCACTATCATTGTTATGTGATATATAATGGGATGGATTCATGTTTACTTATTCTTCTTGAATCAATGTGAAAATATGGTAAATGTTATGATTGGATTGGAATGTCTTAAGGTACTATATTACTTGATTGAAATGAATGGCTTTACTAAAAGGGATGTGAAATGGTAATGATATAGGTACAACCAAAGAGACACATACTACTCCTCGAGCACATGATAGGGGTAAGACTGCCACAGGTTTGTGCTTTTCACTTCATGACCTTATATAAAGTATTGAAATGATGTTTTATGCTTAAATGCTTATAGTACCGGTATAATGACTTTATATAGTGAATGTTCTCATATGGTCAACATGGTACACAATCATTTAAGCATCATTCACATATCATGTCATGAACCATATGAGCATAAAGGCATATTCATGGCATGTCATAAAGAAGTTATAAGGCAAAAAGGAAAAGAAAGAGATACTTAGAGAGCTATATGCTATTAACGTATTGGGTCATACAGATGATGGATTCCCTTAAAGAATCATACAGTTTGTTCCTTATGGAACCACCGATTGATGATGGGTTCATAGAACCATATAGATATTATATGTTCCTACGGGAACGAGTACCGATACATATAGGACCCAGTATGAATTATGCATAATTATGAATGCAAAACATGGTCGCATTCTTATAGATGTTATAGAAAAATGAGAGGGAGAATGCAAAGCATGATTGCATTCTCATTTACATACATTGATATGTATTATTCATGAAAGTACACATATGGTTAATGATATGGCATTATAATAGTACTATTATATAGATGTATATACTATGATGCTATTATATCCAGAATGGTTACAGGAAAGTTACAAGGATACTTACACAATATTTATTCCTATCTTTACATCGTATATAAATTATTACAGACATGGAACAATATAAAATGTTACAGTATGATACAAGTATGGTGATATACGAATGTTGAACTTGAAATGGCTTTATCATGATTCTTTTAATATATGATCATGTTATGTGCATATTTCTATAGCACCAATGAGTTTTATACTCTGCATTTGTCATTTGATAAATGCAGGATCGAGAAATACTGGTGAGAATATATATAATTGATCTATGGTCAGCTGGGGGTCAGATTTTGGAGGAAATCTGATTCTCAAAGTGGTACTGGATGCATGTAATATACTCTGGGCAGTTTTACATTGTGTAGCTCTTTTATTAATCATAATGGCAGTAGCCTCCTTGTGGTGAAACCTTGATGCAGGAACCATAATACCACGATACTCTATCATATTATATATTCATATGACTTAGTGAATGATTATATAATGTTATATACCTGATGGATAACATATGATGAGTGATATATGTATGTGATGTGTTACATATTATTATGAGATGTAATAAGATATATGAAAACAAATAAATAAAATGTTCAGGTTACGTTATAATAATTATAAGCAAATATTGTACTGCAAAAGATTTTCACCACGGGACTTGATGAATAGTAACTTATGAATAGTGCTCGATATATAGTACTTGTAAAAAAAAAGTATGCATCGCTTGTAGTATAATTGATGATTCCCATGCATAAGAGATTATTAGTTAGTTTATGGGAGCATCTTACACTAGGGGTATAGATGTGACATTATGTTTTGGCCAAATGATAATTGAAGGATAAGGAAATGAAAATTAGGTTATAATGGACATGAAATTTGTATGAAATGAGTTCCATTTGGTAAAAATCCCATATTAAGCCCTATACACCTCTAAAACTACATTTTAGCTCGTAATACATATAATTATACATATATAATACTCTAATACACCTTATTTTATAATAAATATGCTCCATCTTTTTCTACTATCTCAAAAATACCAATATTATATTATCTCTCTCCATCCACTAACATAACTTCTAAACCCACTAACACGATTTCCTACACCACTAACACAATTACCGATCCCACTTCTAATATAATATATTAACCGAAATCTCCACTAACTAATATTATTTCAATTACATATTTATTTCTTTATCTACTTACATACCATTAATTTATTCATTAACTATTTATGATATCATGTTACCAAATTATGACATCATTATTAAAAATACTAGATTTATTTTTTTCTAACATTAACATAACATCATATACCTTTATTAATACATAATTGTTCATTTTCTAATACATTAGAATTATAATTACACTTATAAGCATGTATCATGCTTACATCATCATTACTCAATTATGATATCATAAATAATTCTAAATTTTATTTTACTATCTTTTTTATATTAGTTAACTTAAGTTAAAAAATCATCTTAGACAAACTTAATTAATGATATCAAATGTTCTTAATATCAAAATCATCAATTAATCATCGTTTAGTGGTTCCATTTAGTGGTTTCATCAAAATTTCTCATTTCAATATTACTGCTATAAGCTCTTATCTCATCAAATACTCATCATCATTGGCATAATTTCATATCAATATCACACTTATAACATATAAAACAAAACATATAAACCAATTTATGGATGCAAAGTGAGTGCTAGATTTAGGATGTGACAACTCTTTCCCCTTAAATTAGGATTTCATCCCTGAAACCCAATCTTAGTTATTTATGAACAAATGAGGATATTATTGTCTAATAAGAGATTCTCTTTCCCATTTTGCCTCTTGACCTATGTGATGATTCCATAACACTTTCAGTAATGGAATCCGTTTGCTCCTCAACTCTTTTGTTTCATGCATTAAAATCTTGATCGACTCTTCATTATAGGACAAGTCTGATTGAACTTCAATGTTCTTGATTAGTATGACATGTGAAGGGTTCGATCTATATCTTCGAAGCATAGATACATGAAAATCATTATGGATTCTATCCAATTCTATAGGCAAAGCCAAATGATATGCCAATGGTCTAATTCTTTCTAACACCTCATATGGACCAATGAACATGAGACTCAACTTTCCTTTTTGCCCAAATAGTAAAATCCTCTTCAATGGAGACACTTTCAAAAATACTTTCTCTCCCATATTATACTCAATATCTTGACGTTTCAGATCTATGTAGAATTTCTATCAATCAGATGCTGCTTTCAATCTTTCCTTTATCAACTTTACCTGATCTTCTACCTGTTGAACTATATCTGGTCTAATCATTCGTTGTTCACCAACTTCATTCCAATTCAATAGCATTTTGCAATGTCTACCATACAGTGCTTCGTATGGTACCATTTGGATGCTGGATTGGAAACTATTATTGTAAGTGAATTCATTAAGAGGAATGTATCTGTCCCAGTTTCTAACCGATTCTAATACACATGCTCTTAGCATATCCTCCAAAATCTGGATAATTCATTCTGACTGTCTGTCTATCTGAGGATGAAATGTAGTATTGAAATGTATTTTAGTACCTAAAGCACACTAAAAACTTCCCTAAAATTGAGAAGTAAACATTGGATCTCTATCAGAAATAATAGAAGATGGCACTCCATGGAGTCTTACTATCTATTGAATATACAATTCTACCAACCGTTTCAGACTATAATCCATATGTACAGGTATAAAATGCATTGATTTAGTTAGTCTATCTATAATTACCCATACAACATCATGTTTACCCTATGTCAATGGTAATCCGGTGACAAAATCCATCATTACTCTATCCCATTTCCATTCCGGTATTGAAAAAGGTTGCAATAAGCTTGCAGGTACTTGGTGCTCAGCCTTTACTTGCTGACACACTAAACATTTAGAAACAAATTCTGCAATATCTTTCTTTAAGCTGACCTACCAATAAGATAGCTTCAAATCTCTATACATCTTAGTACCTCCTGGATGATATGAATATAAACTGTTATGAGCTTCATCTAGTATTTGCATCTTTAGTTCCTTGTCTACTGGAATATAGGTACGATCTTTGTGTCTCAGTAAACCTTTAGAATCTAAAGCAAAAACTTTTGATTCCCTAATTGAATTTTCCCTAACTGCTTTTGATACTCCTTATCATTTTGAGCAACTTCTTTAATATGATCAGTCAATAATGGTTTCACTTGTAACTGTAACTCTACCAAAATGAAATATGGTTGCACAGTCAATAGTGCATTCAATCATTGAATCTCTGCACTAACCTCAATGATGATTGTTGTAGCATAGCAAAAGTCTTCCGACTTAGAGCATCAACCATTAAATTAGCTTTACTCGGGTGATAATCAATAAGGCAATCATAGTCTTTTATCAGTTCAAGCCATCGTTTCTGCCTTAAATTTAATTCCTTCTATGTCCCCAAGTACTTCATACTCTTATGATCTGTGTAGATATAGCACTTTTCACCATAAAGATAATGATGCCATATTTTCAAAGCAAACATAATGGTAGCTAATTCTAAATCATGCGTTGGATAATTCCATTGATGTGGCTTCAGTTGTCGAGAAGCATAAGCAATCACCTTTCTTTCTTGCATCAAAATACATCGCAATCCATTTAGTGAAGCATCACTGTACACCACATAATCTTTTCTTGGCATAGATAAAATCAATACTGGTGCTTGAGTCAAATACTGTTTCAACTTATCAAAACTCTTCTGAAACTTCTCTATCCATTCAAATGAAACATCTTTCCAAAGAAGTGTAGTTAAAGGCATAGCAATCATAGAAAAACCCTTAATAAATTGTTTGTAGTGTCTTGCTAAACCCAGGAAACTATACATCTCAGTAATAAATTTAGGTGCTTGCCAATTCACAATTGCTTCTATCTTACTAGGATCAACTACAACACCATCAACTGAAATTGCATGCCCCAAGAAATAAACTTAATCCAACCAAAATGAACACTTTGATAATTTGCCATATAACTATTTCTCCTTCATTAGTTGTAATACTAGACATAGATGTCTATCATGTTCTCCTTGATCTCGAGAATAAATCAAGATGTCATCAATAAATACAACAATGAACTGATCAAGATACTCTTTAATAATTGTGTTCATTAGAGCCATAAATGCTACTAGAGCATTAGTCAATCCAAAAGGCATGATTAAGAATTCATAATGGCCATATCTCATGCAAAATGCAGTTTTAGGAATGTTATTCTCCTTAACTCACAATTGGTGATAACCAGATCTCAGATCAATCTAAAAAAATATAGTTGCTCCCTTCAATTGATATGGGGTGAAGGATAGCGATTCTTAATTATCACCTTATCCAGTTGTCAGTAGTCAATGCATATACACATTGTTCCATCCTTATTCTTCATGAATGAAATATGTGCTCCCCAAGGAGATACACTCAATTAAATGAATCCCTTGTCAAGTAACTCCTGTAATTGTTCCTTTAACTCCATTGGAGCCATGCTATAAGGAGGAATAGATATCAGTTCAGTTTGAGGCATTATCTCTATTTCAAATTCAACTTCCCTTATCAGAGGCAATCTTGGTAATTCGTCTAGAAACATATCAGAAAAGTCACTTACAAGCATAACATAATTAAAGATATAAAAGTTACCAATCACGACATCAGTAGCTTGTAGATTCTCCCTCTGCTATAAATGATACACTTTCACTGGTGCCCCATATTCTGATTGATAGAGCCCTAGCAGCTCATTCTGCCACCACCTCCAAAACCTCTACCATGACCTTTATTAAACTAATTGATTGATGGTGCTCTCATTACAGGCCAAACTCTAGAGTTATGTGGATAAGAACTACCCTTAACAACTGTGTGAACTGGCATTATATTACTATTAAGATACTCCCTAGCATAGTCCTTTGTACCTCTGCATCGGTAGCATAAGCCAGTTCCTAGTCTATATGCCCCAGAATGGTTCTTGCCATAAGTTAAACATGAACAAACAATAGATCTAGAATTATTACGACCCATAACCTGTGCACTCTGTGTCCTATGAGGAGTCGATGGTCTAAATCTTGATCCCCAAGGTGTAAAAGAACCTTTTAATCTAGCCCTCTTTTGAGCACTGGAGAAAGAACTAGAACCTCTAAACTATCTTTTGACTTGTCTGGCCTTGTTCTCATCTCCTTCTTGTAGGGTTTGTTCCTGACCCAAAGCATTAGCAATTAAGGTAGAGAAATTATCATAATTAAACCCTTGAACCAGTGATCGAATTCTGGGCTTATGGCGTTGTTCAAATCTCTTGCATCTCTCTCGACCTGAAGTTAAAATATTTCCACCATAATAGGCCAATTTGGTGAATTCCCTCTCATACTTAGCTACTGTCATATTACCCTATTTTAATGCTAAAAATTCTTGCAGCTTCTGATTAGTATAAGCTGTAGGAACATACTTTTATTTGAACTCCATCTGAAAGTTTGCCCAGCTCAGAATAGGTGGTTCAGTAAGACCCTGTGGAACAGTCTTCCACCATTCATACGTGTCATCTTGTAGTAAGGAAATAGCATACTCCAATTTCAACCCATCAGAGCAGTTAATCTGTTGTAGCATTCTCTTGGTACGTTCAAGGCATATTTTTGCTACATAAGGGTCAGTGGTACCCGAGAAATCTATAGCTCCATATGACCTCAACCTTTTGAAGTCACATTTTTCCTCTTGGTTTGAAACATTAACAACAGGAACTTATTTAGGCTATCCCTGAATATCACAACAAACTTATGTAAATTGAGTAGCTACTGGGTCTACTCTAGAAGTAGTAGGTTGTTCTACTGGCAATACTTGATCAACTTGTTCCCCATATTCAGTTCGTATTTGATCACTTCTAGCTTAAATACTGGTAGCAGAGGAGATGCCATCCTGAAGAGTAAAGTTATCCTCACCTTCACCTAAGATTATCCATCTATCAGACATGGTTATTCAGATGGTAACCTATAACAGAATGAATCTATGTCAGCAGCATAGACAATAGACTTCTTATTCATGCAACTTTACTTTGGTAGTAAAATATAATTATTACACAAGCTATTTTCCATAGCTCTGATACCAACAAAACATGTAATGTCTTTTGGCTGCATAACATGCTCCCGTAGTACTATTATTAATTCTCTATTAAGAAAATCAATAATCATCCTACAAAGGGTTCCATACATTTATGATTAAGTGTGGACATTTTTTTTATATAAAATCATGCATATGATCCCTTAATTATATTTGATCCATTATCATACTATCATAATTTCAAGCATTATCATATTTAAGTTATTAACATACACACATCATTGTTTTACATATATAAGGATCATCATAAATCATTACCAACATAATTAATAATACCGTCAAATACCAGTAGTCATAATTTTAATTACTGCTAAGTACTTTATTTAGAAGTTGCATGATTATTGCGGAATAGAAGTCCGATGAAAGTCAAACCAAACCATTTACCAATAAGCTTAGTTGAATTGTCCAGCTACTGCCATTAAGATTCATGTTCCCTGGCTTTGCTTGTTCCTACGTTTATCAATTGATAAACGCTGAGTATAAAACTCATTGGGGCTACTATATTATTTAATGTAAACATAATAATCAAATATCATCATGAACAATTTTATTAACATATTCATGATATAATAATATAGATAATATCAATTATCCATAATGCATCATTTAATATATCATTAAATGTATATCATATGTCATTGTTATCTTTATAAATTATTCTTACCAATATCCATTACTAACACTTCAATATTCATTAATTATTCACAACTATGCTCCATATCATTAATATCTTTATCAATACCATTATTATCTCCATCAAAGTCATTTCATCATTAACAATGTCATATCTTTATCATTATAATTATAATATGAATGTTATGGCATGTATGTTATTTTAATATTTATTTGCATGAGTGTAAAACATCATACCAATTGTATCAACATCATACTTTCATGAAAAATGCTTATTTATGAGAATGCATTTATGTAATGCATTCTCCCTTGTATTTTCTTATATCATTTCATATCGTATCATTGACTTTATATGTACACATTGTATTGGAATTTCTTTCCATTTCATATGATTCGATATACTAAGAACCACTTCATAATCTTTTCATAAATTTCATATTCTTTATCCTTCCATTTTATTTTCCATAGGAATTTCATTTCATAATATCCAATACCATTCATATAATCATTTTCCTTTTCATTTATTTATTTTTTACCTTCCTTATTTCTCCATGTCATGCTATGCCATATTTCATGATAAAGGCAATGATGTTTATAATATGTTAATTATATTTATATCATTATATCACTACTAATTTTGTAATACTATTATATTACCATATCATTGCCCTTTTGATCTTTTAATGATCTAGCACTTCCAATTAATTAGCACAAACCTAGAATATCATTTCCTTTGGTGGTACGTGAGGATTATCCACTAAATTGCCTAGTCATAATGCAATGTTCATCTTTAATTAGTAATTGATATTCTAAAACAATCATTCATTATTTCACATTGGTAATTCATATAACACTGTTCAAAACTCATTAATCAAACTTATAAACATATACCATTGTATTAGTCAACCTCATATCAGCTTAATTCTCTTATTTTATTATAGCATTATTTAAGAAGTCATGTTACTATTTTATCATACTAATTATTTTCTAATTCCCATAATTTCTGACTTAAATCAGATTCTTAATACTAACTATTCTTAATGTTACTGGAAAACAGTTACTGTTAGAAATTAAGACATAAAAAACCAGTTGCTATTATAATTTAATACTTTAGTATTTAGGATTAACTTATTTAACTTCTAAGTATTCTACACATAAATTAATTCTGTTATCATAAACCAAATACTTCTATTATTACTAATCACTTATTTATATTTAAAACATCTGATTTAAAATAGTTACTTATAATATGCTATTCATATACCACTCCTGTTATCCAACATTAATCAATAACATTTTAGCTATTAACTCTGTTTATAATCATGATTTATTCATAATTCATAAAACATCATCCCCTTTTTACTTAACTAACCCCTTTAATACTACTGTCATCTAATCACTTAGTAACTTAAATAGTAACTTACTTTAATTTATTTATGTCATTAACATACTTAAACACACATCCAATAGCATACATTTATGACTGCTTAACATTATATATCTCATTGTCATCTTAATTTAATCCATCTAACCAAATTTTTATATATCATTCACTTATTGACTCATTAAATCTTTTAATAACACTTAATACATTTACTTTAATTATCACTTAAGTCTTTAGTATAAACTTCAAATAAAAATCATTTCATTTTATTTCTCCTTATTAAAACTTCACTTTTGTCAATAGATTAAATTCTTAAGTAACCAAACCATACCATTAATTAACCCGTTCATTAAACTCTTTATTAATAATTATCATACTTAATAATCTTTTTTATTCTTAATTATAAATTTATCACAAACTTCATAGCTTAGTTTATGTCAAACATCATTATATTCTCCAATTTAGTCAACATATTTGACCTTTTATCAAAGCAAAGTATACTATTTATTTATGACCTTAAACAATCCTTCCAAATGCCTTTAATATGCTTAATTTAATACTCATTCAAGTCCATATAAACCTTAAGGATGTATACTTCTATTTAAGTCCTTTAATCATTTAAGTAATGCATTTAAGTCCAATTTCATTAATCTTCCTTTATACTAATCTTCTTACATTATAAGACTTTACTTTCATTTTAATTCTTAAGTTAAATAATTAATTCAAAATACTTAAAATAAAGATTTAACCTTAAAACATCAAATTTGCTTATCTTATCACTTGAAAATTTCCATTTTATGTATAATTTCTTAAGCGTGTCATATACTTCCATTTATATCATCAAAAGAACTCCTTTTTTTATCCCAATTTAAAATTCAAAAAATCAAATCATACTTTAACTTAATCATTTATTTTATATTTCTTAAATCATATACACTTAAAATGAAATTGAACCTTAAATCATCAAATTTACTTAACTTATTACTTAACCTTTATCATTTTCTTAACTTTAATCTTTTGTTTGAACTAATCAATTCACTATTATGTTAGATCTTACCAAATCCTTAATTTTCTTCTTGAAACTTTTGGCCAAATTGGAAAACACAAACCACACACTCCCATACAACCACTAATAACTTTATTCATGCTCTTTTACATCACTAACCACTCTAACCATCAAATCATTAACAAAATATCACATAAAACATTCTGTTCAAACCATCAAACACTTATAAAATAAGCAAATTAATAGATCTATACCTACTTCATACTCACTAAGGCTCACCTTTAACCAAACAACCAAAAATTCAAATTAAACTTGATTTTCCCCTTTGATTTGCTATGGATTTGAATGAACCTTCTCCTTTTGATTTCCTTTAAGTTGATCGACAACTTAAATCAACATGCATGTACCTTTGAAGTTCTATCAAACCATAGTTAGTGTTGACCCTGACTTTTCATGCTTGTGCAATTTCGGGCTTATGTTGATTCGAATCAGTTCTAGTCCCCGATATCGACCCCAAATAGTCACATAGGCCTCTGTGGCTTCCCTTGTGTATTCTGGTGCACAGAACAACTCAGAGCTGGTGGGGCCCACCATGGCGCTTGGCGGGATCCACCACTCTCATTTTCTTATTCTGAGTGTTATGTACATGTAGAACACACTTCGTTATTATCCCTGTAAGGCAAACCGCCCAAAATGCAAAATATTGCATTTCTGGCATTTGGCACTATTCACCATGAAAAGTGCATCGGTGGGACCCACCACCTCTACTAGCTATTCTGGATGCTCTGTATACACAGAGCATGCCTTATTACGGCCTATGCAAGGCAGAGCTCACAAAGTGCAAAATATTGCATTTTAGGCCCTGGACACTATTCATTATGGATAGTGCACAGGCGGGGCCCACTACTTTCATCAGCATATTTTGTGTATTCTATACTTACAAAATATATTTTCCAACTGCACGCAAGGCATAATGCTTGGCACCGTAAATGCCACTATCCAAGCCCGCAATGCTGCGGGGCCCACTAAAGGTACTAGCGGGGCCCGTTGCCCCTGATGGCTTATTCTATGTATTCTGTGCATACATAATACATTTCACGCCTACCTACGCATGGTAGAATATATAGAATGCAAAATATTGCATTTTGAACCTAGGTCACTATTCACTATGAATAGTACATAGGCGGGGCACGCTTCCCCCCCATTGGCCTATTCGGTATATTCTGTACTTACAGAATACACTTCACCGCTGCCTTACGCAAGGCATACCTTTATGGCATTGCAAATGCCACATTCTGGGACCACTGCGCTGTGGGGCCCACCAGGCATTAGTGGGGCCTGCTACCCACTATAATCTATTCTGAGTGTTCGTTTCGCACAGAACACATCCCATTTACTGCCTTACTCAAGGCAAAGCGCTTGGCATGCTATTTACCACTTTCAAGGCCCTTTTATGCTGTGGGGCCCATCAAGGTACTATTCATTATGAATAATACATAGGTGGGGTCCATCACCCAACTTAGCCAATTTCAAGTGTCTTGTGCACACAGAACACATTTCCACTAGTGCTTACGGGAGGCACGATTCGCGGCATCCCGAATGCCACGTTTTGGCCCTAATGGCCTGTTAGGCCCAAAACCGGCCTATTAAGCCGAAACTCAATGTTCGGAGCCGAATTTGAGAAAACTTAAAACTGCAAAGTGACTTAGAATGTCGTTTGCATCTTCAGGGATCTATGGCTCATATCCCATTCCACCCGTACGAGGTAGAGCGCATAGGTCAAAAATGCAACATGCGTAGCGCATAGCCTTATAGGCTACACACGTTGCATAGTAAAGACATTTGGTCGGGGGCCTTCTTGTGATCGAATTTGGAAAAATTTTATTCTACAAAGTTGTTCCTTACATCGAATAACACTTATAGGCTTGGGGCGCACGTCCCGAAGCGACCACAGTGGGCCCTATGTGACGGGTTCCAAACTATGTGCTGCACATGTAAGACTATGTGCAGAGCATATAGGCTATGTGCTGCGCACATAGCCCTATATGTGGTGCACATAGTTTTAAATTTTTTTAAATTAGGGCAAAAATTACAAAATTGCCACGCCCAAAAATGGCCCTATAAATATAGAGCTTGGGGTCTAAATTAAGGACCCCGAATTTGCTCCTGAAGCAACCCAAAACTTTGCCAAAATATTTTTAAAATTAATTAAACACTTAATTAATTTTTCTTAGGGATTTAGAGACAAATTGGCTCTAGTTAGGCTCCCTAAACACGTAAGGAAAGAAGATCTAAAAAGGAAAGCCACTGCCTAGAGGTAATTCTTCTGATTTTTCTCATTTTCCTTCATTTTTTGAAAATCTTTCAAACTATATGATGGGCATATAGATCTATGTGTGCCACATGTAGCACATGTGTAGTGCACATAGGGCTATATGCTATGCATATAGCCTCCAATTTTCAAAGAAAACCCCATTTTCTCCCGGTTTTCACTGGTTTTCTTCTCAATCTGGCCAATTCAAGGCCATTTAAGGCTTTTCCATGCCTTGGGTCCCTTGGATCTGCCCTAAATCTTGCTGGATCTAAAATAATTTTAACTTTAAAATTATTTTTCATAATTTGTATGCAAATACACGAGCCAAAACGCAGTTTTAGGTCTGATCTACCTAGATCGGGGCCGGATTTAGGGTTTTTGCCAAAAAATGTTTGATTTTTCTCCGGTTTTCAAAGCTATGTGCGCCATATATGCCTCTATGTGTGCCACACATACCCCATGTGTGGCGCACATAGATCTATATGCAGTGCACATACATCCCGATTTTCACAGAAAAACCCGGTTTTAACACAAACCGCTTCGGTTTTGAATTTTCCATTGACTCCAGTAGCTTTTCCATACACTTGGGGTTCTGGATCTGTCAAAAATTATCCAGATCTACTTAATTTTAGCCTTAAAATAAATTATTTCAATTAATTGCTTAATTAATTGTTTGGTTCATCAAACCGGAGGCCGATTCATGCTTGAAGTGAGGTATTATCTTCACTAAACTTGCGTATTTTGGTCTGTAGATTATTTCTGTATTGACAGATTCAATTTTCTTGCAGATTTACAAGGTATGTGCGTCACATGTCTACCATGTACGCCACACACAGCCTATGTGTGGCGCATATAGGGTGATGCGCGGCGCACATAGTTCACATTTTTCTAGAAAAACTGTATTTCAGGCCGTATTTTCACCATATTTTGACGTATCTAGTAATATTTGAGTCTCACTGTTGCACCCCATTTTTGGACTCAGGTTGACTTTGGGTTGATCCAAGACCACTCCAGGGTTGTTTCGAACCGTTTCGGGCTGTTCCTTGCCAATTCTGGCCCGTTTTAGCTCGTCACCCACCGTACTTGTGCGATCGAGCATGTCTGACCGTCGCATATGTGCAAGCATACATGATCGCGTATGTTTGTGACACGCCGTATATGTTGGCATATGCGATCGCATATGTCCCTATTAAATGCCCTAGGGCACCTTTCTGCATGGGGAGCCACGTTTTGCAAATTTTAGGGTTGGGGAGACTTACGAGAT